>JAIPRN010003114.1:0-23828 GCA_025469175.1 Geopemphigus sp. TES_GeoC_2020 | reverse complement strand
TATATATAGACAGCTTCATATATAATTTGAAAACTTATTGAAATTTTTAAATTGTATATTAGATATTAATTAATTAAACTTTAGCTATTAACGTTGGCAACTGATTAACATAGTAATAAAAAAAAAATTATTAAACTATTAGCGCCAATATTATTGGATTTTTTGAACAAAAGTATAGAATTTTTAATTTGAATTGAATATATAATAAAAAAAATTACTATTGTTACTATACATGTTACTTATTAGCTTCTTAGCATAGAAATATGGAATATTTCCCACGTGGTTTAGGTCAACGACAAATACAAAATGGTTTTTTTTTTTATTAGAAATATACAATCTGTAAAGTTATTTACAATAAAAATATGCACTGTGTGGTATTGCATGGCATGAGTAATAAGAAAATAGAAAAAACTTAGTGGTTATACTTTATGTTTTGATTTTTAATGTATTTTATATACTTTTTTTTATATATATAATTATTATACGACACCACCTACGTTTAATTCTCCTTAAAGGATTTCTATTTATTGAGTCTGAATTAAGGGCTGAAATTAAAGGATTGGGATGATTTATTAGACGTGAATGGAAATGTTTGTATGTAATTGAAGATATTTTAGAGACAAGTTTGATGTGTAGGTCAGTATGAAGTATATGGTTCAACACATAAAAAGGGGTCTTGTTTATCATGTGTAAAGTGATCGATTGAAATCTTTGTATTTTATTTAAATTGTTAATCATAAAAAACATACAGCTGTGCAGCAACATCTCTACAATAGGTACTTAATGCGGTAAGTATAATCAAATAAAAATAAAAATTAAGGAAATTCTTTCAGGAGTTTTAATAGAAAATCAACATAGACTCTAAGTAAGTCATCTAATTACATTAGCTATTTAACGTATTTAAAATTGTATCCTAATTTATTTTACCACTTGGGATTTTATAGGAATTGTTATTAGAAATCATCGGGAAATATGAATTTTGGATTAGTTCAATAAGAATATACCAAACAAATCAATTTTTAGGATTTAAATTTTTTGATTATTTTTTACCCGCGCTCAAATGTCAATTTTATTTCGTTTAGTATATTCTATATTTTAAGTAGATACTTAAACAATATTATATTATAATATCTTTGCGTACTTTGTTATGTATGTTATAATGACATCTATTCATGTTATTATTACAGATCACTTTTCACCAGTACAGCATAACATCAATAAAATACGAATAAATCATAAATTTGTTTTTATTGTAATTTCCAATTTTAATATTACGTATAATTAACTTAAAATTCTTAAAACTTCTGTCCACTAGTCACCAACGACTAAATTAAATTACACCTGTTTTCATTCAATCACAAGTTAAACATTGTTTGGCGTGTTTAGTAGGTACTTGAATTGTTGTTTGCTTGGGAATATTGCGTGCCGTTTGCGACTTCTTTTTTACCTTTTAAAATATTTACAATTTTTTTTTTTATCATTCGTTTGAAATTATTGAAAATAATCTTAGACAAACAGTCGTTTTTTTCATTGTTAATTTGTTTCAAGAACAAATAAAATTGTAAAATAAAATTGTATTTCCTCCGCGATTTTTGGCGCTATTTATAAGTAAGTTGTGATTAATTAAGTTTCTTTCTAACCGTTGTAAAATTTATATTATTTCGTTGCGAAAAATTGCGTTTTACTCAAATCATAATTTGAGCAATAAAATGTATAAAAAAAAAAATGTATATATATATATATGTATATGTTAACGTATTATGATAAGTACACTTTACGTGGTGTATTATATTTACAGATTTATAAAAGACTAAATAAGTGAAAATGATTAATTTAAATTCTAATTTTACTTTTGTTGGTAAAAAAAAAATTCCCCCCTTCCCCTTAAAAAAAAAATCAGCGTTCGACAAGTTGAAACTATACAACGTCACGTTGTATTATGAATGTCTACCACTAAACATAATTTCATTAAATATATGGACTAGGCGAGTACGTACGCGCAATTTTCACCCACCTAGCTACATTTTATTCCGACGTTCGATTTAATTAGGCCACAATACGGGTATCGCGTTTTTACGTAATTCGTGTACCGCGATAATGAATTCGCGTAAGTCGTATCAACGACGTTAAAGTGTATGAAATACAGTTCGTAAAACAGCGGCCGTATTACGGATAATCGTCAATATCGAAACTGGAACAGAATTTTCCCCGATCTCGTCGAAACGACCGTCGTTCGTTTTCTTTTTCGCTTGAAATACGCCCCTCGCGTGTACGCGCGCGGTCTATAGGACGTTATATTTATGTGTGTGTACTGATTGGTTCGTTATTAGCCGCGCGCGTTATTCCGTAATCGAAATGTCGACGCATAATGTGTTTACCAGTTTAATAGTGGGTTACTGAACCAGAACGCAGTCGTACGTTTATCCGATATACGTATTATTATTATATTAAAACGAAATAAATATGTGTATCATTTAACCGTCGTATTACGTAAGCGCGCTCGAATAATGAGTAACGTTTATACGCGCGCCACACGAACGGTGCACAATCACGACTCGACGTTACTACTACGTGTTCGTATCGGTACCGAGGCGGAAAGTCCCTTTTAAGTACGCGCTATACAGCTCGGGCGGCGGGCGAATTTTGTAACAGTGAAATTCGACTACTCGTGTCCTCCTGTCGGACCGAACGTATTAGGTAATTCGTAAAAACGGGCGACGCGGAGTCCAAGAACCGTTTCCTACGTTCGTTACGTACCCGAGAATACGGCGAAATAACGCCGGAATACATTATACAATATAGTTTACGTTTATGTAATCGTTGTCGAAGTTGCTAGGACAGCGGCGAGTGGATATATAGTGAAACTAAACGGCGAACGGTCGTATTCGCGTTTCGACTTACGAAAACGCGTAAATTATCGGACGCGAACGAGACGACCGGGATTATAACCCGAGATTGAACGCGCGTCTTTTACGCGGTAATAAACGCGCGAATACGCGAGTCACACGGGTGACGCGACGAAATCCGCGAGCATAATATGACGCGCGTTTATTATTTTATCGGGTATTACCTACTTACTTCCTTACGCGTATAATACTTAATAAATATACTCCTATACGATATGTATATATAAGTACAAAATGTGCGCGCGTTATTATGTGTGTGTGTGTGTGTGTGTGTGTGTGTGTGTGTGTGTGTGTGTGTGTGTGTGTGTGTGTGTGTGTGTGTGTGTATGGGAGGGAGATAGGGACGAACGCCAATTCGTCTAAACGTTATTCGGTATTATCGAGTCGCATCGGCACACGCAACACGATGGGAATAAAAACCAATCCATAAATATCCCTTTGCAATCGTTATCGGGATCGTACGCCAACAGTCTGTGCCATTTATACTTTTGCTCGCATCCGCAATCTCCCGAGCAACGCCCTGTCAGTGTCTTGCTGTAAACAGAAATTCGGTCGTTCGAGTAGCGTTCGCGATAGCGCCGTCCGGGTTAACTGTCGATGCTAAAGAAATTCGCCAACGGAACTCGGCGCAATTGGCGAAACGAATATGTCGTCCGTTACCACAGTTAACCGCGAAACTCCGGTCGTTTTCGGTCGCGCACTATAGGGCCGCGGCGTTACCGTACCGACATTCGTTTCGGGTTTCGGTAACCGATCGATACGCGACCGTAGTTTCGACGTTCCAAATATTGTTCGTCCTCCGGGAAAAACCGGGTTTCTTTCGCGGGTGCCGCGGTAACGTTACACCAGCCAACCGCGCAATACCACGCTTACCGACTTTAAAAATTACGCCTGTATCTAATGACCAATCCGTAACCGTTTGTATCTAACGTGGACCTGGCGCCCGTTTCGGCAAACGATTTTCCGTTAAATTTTTGTATTTGCCCTACTTGATGCGTGTACGTGTATGGCAGATATACGGTTCGATTAAAGCGTCGAGCGAGGAGTTCGTTCATCGAATCTCGATTTCTACGATTTAGGCGAGCTCGCGAGAGCTATAACATTTTACAATAAAGTTGTTTTATAGGTCGTACAAGTTCGTATTATGGCGCTTCAAAAAATATTACGCAATAATTAATTCACCGATGATTGTGCGTTCCAATTTCGCGTATAGTGCCGTTCGAGTGTTTATTAAAACAAGAAAATAAAATTGTACTACGATCTTATTTGATGTAATTTCGCTAAACTTTACACTTGTGAACTACAAGATGTTCATTTACATTTATCGATTAAGGAAAAGGAGAAGAGTTATAAGCTTTCGTTGAAGTAATAGGAGTGGACATTGACGTGTGACTAGATATTATACGGCTTGTTCATACGGACCAAACGGCAAATGATAAGTGTACGATGATATTAAATCAAAAGTTCAAAACATAAATACAGAGAAAAAATTTGATTTCGAATTTTTCTACGTAGATTTCTACTATTCGCGTATTTGTAAAACGTTAATTGTATTATCTCGTTATTTTAAATATATAATATTTTATATTATAAACGTTAATATTTTAATAATTAAAATTTAATATTTTATTATTGTTATAAACAAAAATGACATAAAGCCTGAAAATATAAGTATTGAAAACAAGATGTACGAATGTATCTTTGATCAAATTATTTTACTTTTTTAAATCATTATACCGATTGCGTTGCATTAAAAAAAAACTAGGAACAAAGTTATTCAAACGAATACTGATTATTTTATTTGACGAAGATAATTACCTTAAAATTTTTACGACAAATAATTAATATTAAAATTATATTTATAATGATTTAACGGGATAAACATTTTTCGTTAATTTATAAAATTTATTTTGTAATAACTATGTAGATTAAAACTTTTTAAAAACTATAATTAAGGATTTACGATGCAGGTGAATTTTGTAGATGAACACAATTTTCTCGAATTTTAAAATTACGAACGTTACTTATTGGTTAATAAATACTTATATAATTTTTAAGTCGGCAAGTAATTTTTCGAAACGTGTATGTCAGAGTAACCTTAAAAAGCGGCGCCCGTGAAAAAAAATGGTTTTTGCCGGAGGGGGGAATGAATGAAGTTCCGAATTTTAAATTGTGGTTACGGATGGTTATTAATCAGTTACTAAAACCCGAAATAAACGTCGAAGGAAAACGTACACTGTGCGGTGTCAGGGTGACGCCTGTTATTGGTGGTTTTTTTTTAAGCGGGGCGTAGGTAATGTTCAATTGACTCACGTGCACACTTCTTGATGAATAGCTTGTTCGAAGTGTTCGGTGTTAACGATCGCCCTGGTCTTGCCCACGCTATTCGAAGCCCAATACGGAGTGACTACTTCTACTTTGGATTCGCATGAGTCCACTCTGTACAATCAAAACGTTGTCCCATTTAGTTTTTGTAAACGTTGTATGCGCCAATCTAATTACGCTTTCCAACAATGGTTATTTTCTTTTTACTGTTCTCACACGGTGTATGCGTATATCTTTATCGAAATATATATATATATATATATATTTATTTATTTATTGGCTTATACATTATCTAATCTCTTTTTAAAATATTTTTATTTTATTGTTCATTACACAAACCCAATAAGTTTTTTTTTATGACTAACACTTAAAGAATTTTAGACTACTTTTTTTGTTTTGAAAAAATATACACGTCATTCATTTACGACGGTTTTATTGAAGTCATAATTTTGCGTATGTTATTTTTAGTACGTTCATTTTAGGTAACGTATTTGATATTACAAGTAATACCGTGACATTTTATTCTAAATTATACTATTCAATACGCGCGAGATAAAATGGTTTTATATTTAACGTAAGTTGTGTATGTCAAACTACTTAAGGCCGAGTAAATGTATCTTAAGTCGTGTTACGTCAACACGATTTTATTATCGATACTAACGACTTTCGACAATCATTATATGTAAACAATCCTTCTATGACGAGTGAAAGATACGGCGAGGCCTTAATTACGCCACTAATCAAATTTTCATCTCCAGGAATTTCAACCTTGTTATTGTATTTACAACGTTTATTTTGTTCTAATTGTTTTACCATTATAGATCCATTTTAGTTAGAACAATAAACCGTTTAGTATTTGTTGACTTAACGTGAGTTGTTTTAAGTTATTTTACGCGTGTTGTAAATTTCTCTAGACTAATTAGTTAAAGTGAATGGATCTTTTATTTAAAAGAATTTTGAACTTGATAAAAATGATAAAACGTTAAAAATACACGATACGCAGTTTTTTATACTTACGTTTCACAATTGATTAAAATTTTAATGAAAATTCAGTTTATCCTTGTTTTTATTCATTCGGAAGGATACTTAAGCGTTAAATTGAAACGTATCTAGGAGAACTTATCTTTTCACATACATTAATAATATTTAAGTTTTCGACGGGATTAATAAAAGTAATTTAGAAAAATTTAGATTCTTTCCCTAAAGCCTCATAAGTCTATATTACGTTAAATATCAATATAATATAGTTTAATAAACGGTAACCAAAAAAACTATCGTGTTCAATTAAATATTTTCACCACGTTAAAGACGTTTCTAGCACGTTACCTTGTATATGAATTTCGTACTTAAATGTTAAATATCCAGAAATTAAAAAACGTTTACCTTCCGGAATCTGGAGGTTGTCCTTTGGTAGGAAGTTTATTTGATTTCGATTGGTTATCCGAAAAACTATTGTCCTGTCTTCTTTTTCGAGCTGTTGATCTTTTTGCTTTAGGAAACGGTCCATTTTCCATCATTTCAAATTCGCCATACATCCGTTTCATTAGTGCCTTATTTTCATCGATAAATCTATCAATTCGGTCTCTATGTAAATTTAAAAAAATACATACATATATATACACATTTATTTACTTTAGATAAATAGTTATGTATGGGTATTCTAAATAATAAATGTATATCATTTTGTTTGAAAAGAAAATTGAATAATTTAGATCATTTATTCAGTATTGTAATCAACGTATAGGTTCACACGTTATAAATTAACTCTTATGTCATAGTCCGTGACTTTCATGAATAATATTTGATACTTATTATTTATCTTTCATGTTCTAGTATATTGATTTATTGGAATAGAACGGTAAGAGCATTTGTTATAAAATAATTTATTGTTAACTTCAAGTACAATAAAAAATGACGTGAAAATACGTATTTCGAAATGCTTATATAATGTCCTTGAAGTATTGTTATTAGAGAGAAAAATAACTATATTGAGGGTAGTTTAGTTACTACTTACTTACACTGGGTAACTTTTTCCTGCTGTTGGACAGAACAGTTGGTGGTTCCTTTTGATACACGGAGTTCCGCGAATTACGTCACCACCGATTTCATATCCTAACGCGAACGAAAGAGCAGTCCAAAATACCTATAGGCAACAAAATTGTATTAAATAATTTATACAACGGATATGATGAGTTGTTAAATTACTTAATTTCTCGCCAAAATTTTACTATTACATAATAAGTGAATACAAAACGATGTACTATTTATTTTTGTACACAAGTTTACCTTTAAAATCGAATAGCTTCAAAACATCTAATACAGAAATAACCAATAAATAATATTTAATTATAATTATGTAGTTATTTTAGTTTTAAAATTTAAATAGTTTTTAATTATAATTATAAAGTTATTTAGTTATATTTATACGAATAAATATATCCCTTCCTTCGAGGATTTTACTAAATATTTTTTTTTTCATAATTTTTATTTAGTATAATCAACAATTTGTTTTTTTTGTAACAATAAGCTGATGGGCGAAAAAGGTATTGTGAGTTTAAGACGCCATCCAATGATGATGCTTCAGCGGTCATTACATATTAAACAGTTATTTATTTTTACAAGGATTAATACAATAGCGTCATTTTATTACCATTTAAATTTTAATACGAGTATAAGTTATTGTTATTATACATGTTTAAATATAATTCTTAATATCATATTTATAAATAATGAATAACAACCAGCGAGTAGGGACCGTAAATATTCTTAATAATTTTATACTTTAAATTTTAGTTTCAAGGCCAAATAAATTTTATTTAATATAATTTGAAAATATTCAAATTTATTATTAAAACGGATGTAAAAAAACGTTATGTTTCCGAAAAAGATTAATAAATTATCAACGATAAAGATTACAATAACAAATTATGAATACTGATTGTAAAACTTATTTATTGTGGAAACTAGGAATTATATCTCAATGTATTAAAAATATAAAAATATACGATTTAGGCAAAATAAATCAGACTAAATTGTAGTAATTTTAAACATAAAATGTGGTCAGTGGATGTGTTTATATAATAGAAAGTGTCGTATATTCCTAATTGTAAATACATAATTCGATTTAAAGATAAGGTATTTAATAAATACATAAGTAGAAAATAAAAAATATTTCAATAATTTATCTAAAATTTAAAAGTAATTTAGTAGTAATTTCGGTTATATATATATATACGCCTATAGTAAAATATCCATAAATTATAATGCATGTTGAATTTACAAAAATGGCACTAATAAAAGTAATTTATCGTATTTTAATTGTAAACTACAATTATATTATTACGCTAAATTAATTTTTTTAATTATCCACGGTAAAATAGAACCTTTTTTCCACTACAAAAATTAAAATGAAATAAAAATTGCGTTTTTATACACGTAACGATGGTATGAATTAATTGTTTATTTTTAATATTACAAAACCTAAATTGTATATGTGCGTCTTACTTCGACGATTTTACTAAAATAATTAAACATACATACTATAAGTATATTTTTACGTATCTATAAATTTACCGGTATCTAAGTATCCAAGCGAGGTCATTATTGTGTGTGTTGGACAAAAATTTAAATAATAATTCAAGTTGAAAACATTGGATTGTTTAAATAAAATATTATGGCGCTTTGTCATAGTCAAGGTTAAATAAATATAGGTACTATTAAAAATCAATAATAGGAACAAAAACTTTCTATGTACATTATAATTTATAGAAATCCATTAGAGCCTATTGTGGATAATATATATTTAAAAATTCAGTGTTATAATCATTTAAAGAATTTTGAGAATAAATGTAAATAATGAATAAAAATAAATTTTTATAATAAATGTACGCGTAAAATATATTAATAACCGACACCTTAAGAATTATTTTAGAATTAAATATCGAAATACGATATACCTTTTTTTTATTTTTTAATAGAACATTCGGCAATCTGTACTTGAATTATTTTACAATAGTTCAAAATGATATTTGAAGCGTTTTTTTTTGACATGTAAGTTTGAGTGAAGAAGCCTTCCAGCGACGGCACTTCGAGCGATATACCTAATTGCATTTGTATACGAACATATTTGGTAAATACTGATTAAAATTCATTTCATCTACGCCAATATTAATAAAATTGGTATAATGGGTATATTTGGAAATTACCTAAATATATTTTATTTAAAAATCCAAACGGCTTATTCTCTTCAATAATTTTTGCGATATAAACAAAACTAACGTTTTTCAAGTTTAATTTCAAATTAAAGAGGAACTATGTTCATATTTAATATTTATTACAAATAGTTGAGACTTTTGAAGTATCGGGTGAATTATATTACATTATTTACTAGCTCTCTTTTTCTTTTTGAACTAATCTACTGTGTTCTCATATAATATATCTATGACTTATACAATTCGTTACGTTTTATATTACTCTCAATATTTCCTTAACCAGAGTCACTATTTTCTTTTTAAATATGCCATTAGACTCTTTAAGTATATATACAGATAAAACGATTGGTGTGTTCTATTTATCAAAAGCGTAACGACTTATATCACGTTAATAATTACTTTATTAATGTTATTATCATTAAAATCAATTTTAATATGAAATATTTTAAGCTTTTTTCATATGATTAAATTATATATGACTATACAATAAAGTATTTTATAATCGTCTAGTGGTGCTGTAAGTAAAATTTTAATACGATAAATACGATATTGTAAAAGCCTATAAAATTATATTTTATGGTAGTCTTACCGTTAAATAATTATGACATGAATGATGTAATTTTAGTTACATAAATTATGTGATATTGATGCAAGTTAATATTGATTTACTTAATGTTACTTACTACGCTATAATTTAAGTATAAATTATAAATATTTGCACAATTGCACGTGTATATAAATTGTGGTAATTACATAATTGTAAACATTATATTTTATACCTTTCTTTATTGATAACTTTGTATTTTAAAAGGTTATTATCTTTAGTAGTCCAACAAATATATACATTATAAAAGTAGTTTAGTATTATTTAAATTAAAGAACAAGTATATATTGTTATTCAAAAATATTTTTTGAGTCAACTTAGATATGTATTCAGGAATTATAACATATTACAATGATTTGCATCTAGATCAAAAATACGTTTTTTATTTAAATTCATTTTTCACGTAATTAAAATTGTCTTTTCATCCTGATAGCATTATATGGTTTGTATTTTGTCATACATGTGCAGTATAACATAAACGCAATAATTTATTTATTTGTTATTCATAAGTTATTCGTTAGCCGATTAAGTATAAACACTATACATAATATATAACAATTGGGCATATAGTTCAAACTATATCGTTTGGAATTGGTATTATTGCCGTTATGTCATATATAATAGATGTTTACAGAATCTGTTTTAAGATCTAAATTATTTTTATATTTGTTTTTCAAATATAAAAAATCGAATTATATTAAAATTATTAAGTTAATTTAACTATAAGATACCTTAATTTAGATTAATTAGAATTAATTCTAATTCATTATTTAAACATGAAAATACTTGTCGTCTCGTGTAATTTCAAATCAAGATGATGAGACTGTGGTCATGCACAAATTTAATGGCATACACTCCTTTGTTTATTATTCACTTTAAAAGAAAGTTGTATATTCAAAGTTTTAAGTTTTTGCTTTTGTCAATCCTTTTTGTGTTTAATTCGTTTGTTAAAACGTTTTGTTTAGCTCCGAGTTACAATTTTAAATGCCTAATAAGTTCTTTTGTGTTTTCGGTATAATAAAGTCATTCGTATGAAATGGGAAAAAGTTATTACATACAACTCATCGAGTTTAGTAAAATAACTATTACTATAACCTCATCACAGCCCATGGAGTAACAACCATTATTGCTATAATTGTGTCATGTACATACTTTATTTGTATATATTAAAAACACTTTTAAAACAAATTTAGGATGAACAAATGAAATACTTATTTACAAACTTGTGATCACTCAGTATTTGGTAGTCAATTGTTATAAATGGAGGGAGATCCGTGATCAGTAACATCAGACTGTTTTAGAAAGGTTTTTGAAATGAAAAAATAAATTTTTATAATCGTTTAACGTTTTTTAATATCAATATAAGCAAATAAATGGCGTATAAAAATATAATAGATATTAATTTATATTACTTATATTATATATATATGTAACAACTAATAATTAATAGACATTTTCTTTTCCAGAACAAATGTTTATATATATATTATTAGACACACCAATTATGCGTAGCTAAATATTAATTTTATCAATTTCATATTAAAAATTCCATATAAATAATATAACTAAATAATAATTACTAATAATTATTTTGATTCTAATTAAATGGGTATCGCTTAACGCCTTTATAAAAATATAAAACATAATTTAATAATTATTTTTATAAAAAACGTCTATAAAATACTATAAGTAAAAAATTGTTTCTATTATCGTATATTAAATACTAATAATAGTTAGGTAATTATGTAAAATTACGAAGAACCAATTTTTTTAAGAGGACACGTGAAGTAATAAAAATATCTTCAGTAATACAAATCTATATTTTGTAGTAAAAAATAATTTTAAATTCTAAAAATAAAAAAAATTACTTTTGGCCATTTATTTATTATTAATTGAATACATTTTTGTAAATACCATAATTACACGCAATTTAAAATAAACGCAGTTAATAGTAACTCTTATTAATATATTTATGCTATAAAATTTTTTGGAATTTTTTTCTATATTACAATATATTAAATTGTCTGCATTATACTATATTTATATTTTAAAACAGTTTAATTTTTTATACTTAGCTATTTCTTATCAAATTAATTGGGTTAGAATTTTTTTTTATAAAAATCTGCGACGTTCGTTTATTATTAAATGTAAAACATATTCTATGTACGTATATTGTTTTGTTCTAAATGTAAATACGTTTGAAAGTACTGCGAGTTATTCAGTATCTCGTAATTGAATAGGTAGGTCTACACATGTGTTGAAATGAAATTATAATAATTTATAAGTACAATCATAATGCTCAAATTAGATAAATGACGTGGAACTTTATCTGGTGAATATATTATTATTGTGTCTGGACTACTTTCACTGTATTTTATGTGTGTTGTTAAGAGGGGTATGGCTGTATTAACGAAAACTGCCCAAAACATTTTAAAAACACGTTACCCCTGCCTCATCGCAGATGACCTCGCGTGTACATTATGCAATTTTGTCATGAACATTTCATTAGCTGTCACTCTAGGGTATTGGCATTTATGATATTTTATTCTCTTAACATACCCAGTAGCTTACAATTAGTGTTGAACTAGGTCAAGATTACCATAGAACTTATAATATAAAATGTAAACCATTATATTATTCATAACAATATAACACATACGTTTATACACAACCATGTCAATTGAGAATACTTATCAATAATCATCATCTAAAATTGACATAATACAATAAATATTTATCATATTAAGCGTGTATAATCTTAATGAATTTAAACTATTTATCGATTTTTTAAAAATATTTATGAATACTGATAATAGATAATGAATTCGTTTAAGAAGTCCCCATGACAAGCATAATTTAAAGAAGGTAATTTCAATTATAATATTATGTTCAAAATATAATTCGTATTAAAGTGAAATGTTATTGAACTGAATTAACATTTGTTATAGGTGATAAATTTAGTAATACTTAAAAACGTCTTAGACATTTCATATTTAAAACATTGTACAAGTACACATTTTAAAAGTACGTTAAGAAGAAATAACGAGAGTGATCTAAGCTAAAAATATTTTATAGTTTAATTTGCTCGGTTATTAAATATTTTCAAACTTAAATAGAAAAGAAATTTTGATTTATAATTATTCAAACCATAAATTAATCGATAGGCCCAATTAACAAAACAAATAATTAGGCACAAAAAATATTACTAAAATTTGTTTTTATATTAAATAATAATAAAATGGTTTTAAGTTCTTTTTTTAATAGCGTTTTGGTATTTCATTAATTGTTCTTAGTAACAGTATAAGGCTTAATAATATTGCAATGAACTACGTTTAATTTATAAATTATAAGTTAAAATTAACACCCACGAACAATATCAAGCAATAATAAACTGTGGGACTTGGTTCAATATCATTTTTAAATTTTAATTTCGTTGGTTAGTAAATGTTCGTCTATACATCAACAATCCTAAGATTATAATTATCAATATGTCACATAAAATACAGTCAAATAAAAAATAACAACTTACCGGTATTTGCAGCAAAGACCCGTTGCTCACTTTTTGATAACCGTATAACGGTACGACTGGTACGGAACCATTTCTTAAAAATATTGGACCCTGAATTGGCGTCACCCCGCTATGACTGTACTCTTCGTAATAATCTATAGTATCTTCTTCTTCGTCTTCGTCATAATCTATCACCGCGTGTAACGAAGTTTTACCTAAAAAATAAAAGCCAATAATTTAGTTATCGACATTTTTGAAAATATCAACTGCCTATTGTTATCTATTTTATTATTAAATAATGAAATCCGAGTTTTCAAACAATAGCTGCCACCTATATAGGGATAATAAAATCTGTTCTTTAAAATTAATAACCGTATCCGTCGAAATCATAATTTTTATTTCGAGAATTATTTGAATACAATACACTAATTATAGTCATAAGATTATACGGATGACACGGTCAAATTTATGACAACGATAATTTTAAAATAATGATTTTCTCCTAATTAAGAACGTCATTTATTTAAGCGCGTATTATTAAACTAGCGGTATTTTAAAATCGTTTTATACAAAAATTATATATATATATATGACAGATATTGCGTTTAACGTATATTTTTGTATTATGTTTAGGTTTATATTCAGATACGAATGGATACAAACAAGTTGTTTTTCATCCGGATTCAGATAAAAATCATGAAGTTTATGTAAAAATGTTTACATCTAAATTCTATCCAATATGTGTTGTAATTGATTTCACATAATAGTTCTGTTTCAATAATATATATTGTGTCACTTCATAAATTAAAAATAATTTTCGGTAAAAAATTAATTCCTCTTATAGGTATAATTATTTTAATTAGTGTTGAATGTTTGTTTGTATAATAAACGAGTAATGGAGGAGTGTTCCGTGTAAAATACGGTTGATAATAGTTTTAAGCCTTCATAAAATGTCTCGGATAATAATAAAATCCTTGAAAAATACACGCGCCGTATATTATGCCGAAACGTTGGAATTTTAATTTTGCTAACAAAATTATAATCTAACAACGGTATATTTTATAAGGGGAAAAATTCACTAAAAACATCGACGGGAATTAGAGTCGATTAATTGAGTATTATTACGTGTATTTTAAAACCGATTGGCATGCAAAACCGTTAATTTTTATGTACAATCTAGAATCGTCTTTTTTTGGAAATAGCAATATCGATCGATAGTGATGTATTTGATATATTTAAATGCGAATCAATTGAAAAAAGCAGTATTTTTGATCTACGACATATAAAATTTAGTCTTTCGTCAGAAGGATATCATAGATTTAATAAAATGAGAATTGCAACACAGGAAATTTTGAACCACGAACCATAATTATTTTATTTGTCACTAAACGTTTTATAACAAATTGATTATTACATTTTACCAGTATATATATATAAGTTTTATTGTTATACTTTATATTATTTGAATGTTGTATACAATCACACCACTCTACAAACATTATATGTACTTACAATCCAGCAGTTACCGTGATTTAAAAAAGAAATTAAATATAACGCAATCGAACTTTTGTTAAAGTGTCAGCTATTTGGTAAATAAATGGGGTAATTAAAATCGTCCGTTTTATATACGTTGTTTTTATTATTGTATACGTGATATCTTTATTTGAACGCAATATGACCAATTTTTTGTTTGCTGGAAAAATTAAAAACGCGCATTATCCAGTTTATCCGTCAGCATTAAACAAAAATCGTAATAAACGTCGTGATAACGAAAGTAGATAAACGACGGAGAAAAGACTGAAAATGTAAAATTCAAATAGGCGACATATATGCGATAGGCACAGAAACTGTTAGACATTCGGAAAAATAATAGTTTGAAAAAAATTTATATTTTACATATCGCGTTTAAAAATTGTACCTATAGATTGTTTTATTTGAGAAAAAATGTACTTTGCTTGATACACGAATTTTATTGTAGTTTAATCTTTTCCAATTGTTGTTAACCAAAAATGCGATACAATAATATTATAACGCGAAATGGCGAACTGATACATTTTACCGACAAAGATAATGAGTCAATAAAAATACACCACGATTAAATGTGCGAAATATGACTGATAAGAAAATTATCCGTATAATATGCAAGAATGTGTAAAACGCGAACGATATATTTATACTTATCGTAGGTATGGAGCAAATACACGTGGGGAAAAAACCCGCGTAAATTCTAAGCTTTAATAATAAATTAGTTTGTTAAATACGTCGTTAATACGTCTTAGGTAAATTAGAGACCTCGAATTCGTCGTCCGGTCGATTGAATTTAACGTGAACACGTTCCAGAACGGCTGGTACGAACGTTATTTTTGTTATTACTACAATTTTCCTGAAATACGACGTCCGAGGCGAACATTGTTTAGCGGCCGTCACAGTACCCGGCGGCAGGCATAAGCAACACGGGCCTTGGGCGGCATTTGTCAAATACGCGTACGTTAATAACGTTCACGTAGTTTCCCAATCGTCTGTGAATAATTTCGAAAAATAAAAATGTCTACAAACACTTTTCGCCGTGCGTGCTTTTCGAAAGTTTCGGCGTGGTTTTTGCGACGACTTTTTTAAAATTCGAAAAGCCGAAAACTTGGATTTTTGTCTAGTTGAAAAAATATCGTTTAACGTCGGACCCGGAATCGTTGGAAAACATAGGAGAATAGAGACGTGTATGTATACGGGGATTACTGTACGTATCGTATATCTCCAAATATCGTTTCAAAGTAAATAAATCTTCGTTACCTCAATATTAAGGATTTGATTATCTCTATACACCTATTCGTAAGATAAATGATTATTTTAAAATGGAAAATATTCGATATGTACGTATTTTTTTTTATAAAAAAAAAAACTAAATATCGGCACTTCTATATTGCTGTATTACTTTAAATCTTTATGACGACCGAAATAATTTTTAAATGTTATTCGAGAATACAGCGGATATATAATTTTGAAAATTACATCGGATATTCTATTAGTATAAGTCAACGTAAAGAAAATATTTTTTCTGGCCGAGTTGATGATGCA
This sequence comes from Geopemphigus sp. TES_GeoC_2020, assembly GCA_025469175.1. Taxonomy (NCBI): domain Eukaryota; kingdom Metazoa; phylum Arthropoda; class Insecta; order Hemiptera; family Aphididae; genus Geopemphigus; species Geopemphigus sp. TES_GeoC_2020. Next base: position 7,202 of record JAIPRN010003114.1, on the reverse strand, counting down.
CGTGAAACGACGTGGAACTTTGTAAGTATGAATTTAAATCTAGAAAGCGTTCCGTCGTTACTTTTCTATTAAAAATCTATTAAGTTTGAATACGCTCTATCTATTAGCGTTTCATCAATCGGTAAGGTTCATTAGACGATTTTAGAGTGAAATTTGACGGTAAAATGCCATATTATTAGTAATATTAATATTATATTAAGTATATATTTGGTATATTAGTAATAAAAAATTTTCGAAATTAGGTTTCATAAAGCGCATTTGTAGACATTTTAAAGGCGAATGTGCTTTGAAAATTATAATATTTTGTCTTTTGGTCGTTCTTATTTTGAATATGCGCTCGTTATTTAGCGCCCGAATTCAATCGTACAAATTCAGTATTTTTCAAAAATTAATATAATTTTATCAAATTCTTACAGTTCCAATATTGTATTTTTAGAGCTGGGGATTACGATTAAAAATTCGTTTTTAATAAATGTTGACACCGAAGAAAATATTCACATGACGTAAATTGAAATTCTTTGGTAAATTACAAAATAAATAATCGTTTGCACCGAGTCGCTAAAATCAACGCATTTTTTAATTAATCCGATAAAAATCGAGGAATCGTACGTATTTTATTCGAAAAACCGCCACTAAACCAATTAACGAATTCACCGTCGAATATATGCCGGAAACGCTTATAAATTCTATCGATTTCTTCGATAGGTCAAATTGTAAAATATTTTGTTTCGAGTATTTGTTTTAAATAAAATAACGATTCAATCTACGCGATTTTGCATATTTAAATATTCCGTACGCATTGCCGATTATTTCGTTAATAAATAAAATTTTAAAAAAGTTCGTCGATAATCGGACCAAAAAAAAGTCTAATTTAAAACCGACCCGTTCGCCGTTTTCGTTCGATACTTTGTAATACTTAAATGTTAATTTTAATTTTAAGGTTTACTTAATAATAACAAATATAACGAAAACGACGTACGAGCGTATTTCGTTACATTTTGGCGCACAAAGTCCTACCGAGCTCTGTGTACGATATTAATAATAATAGTAATGCCGTACCCCCTGGTACTCCGCCTTGAACTCTGGTGTATTGCTGGACGGACGGCTGTTGCGGTTGAACAGGGAGGGGTTTCCTACGGTTCGGTGGCGGCGGCGGCAGCGATTCCGTCGTGGTGGACGGCCGGGGCTGTTCGTGATATCTGGACGGCGTCATGTAGGGCGACGGCGGTTGGTTGGCACCATATTCCCCCGGACGGTACGGCAACGGTACCGGATGCTGGCCGGTGTCGCCGTCGTCGTAGACACCCTGTCGTCGATGCACGGTGGCGGCGGCCGCTGCTACGGCGTTGTACACCGACTGCAGTTGTCCGCCGTCGCCACCGCCGCCGTGGTAGTGTTGGTGGTGGCTATAGGGCGGGCCCGTCACGGCGTTGTAGTTCGGGGCGAACTGAGTGCCGACACTAAAGTTGTGGAACGGGCTTACGATCATACTGGTACACTACGGCGGTGACCGCGCGACGATATATATATATATATATTATATACCCACTGACGTGCAGGGCACGCGCGGGCGTTCGTTCGGATCAAGTGGCGGACGATTCGGTACGCGGAATTGTTGTCCCCGGCGACAACGACGGTTTGGCATGAATCACATGGCGCGAAAGGAATTATTGTACGGTAATTATTATACGAAAACGATACGCGCGGTGTCCGGTGGAGTATGGGCGTCAGAAAGAGAAAAGCGAGAGAGCGCGCGCGAACGATAGAGCCAAATGAGCCGAGCAAAACAACAATCGCGCGACACGCCTGAACACGCCGAGCCGAATGACTGTCGATGGTCGTGCGACGACGTGACGATCACTCGACCGCATGCGACGGATTATTACACAACCTCTCGGCGGCGGCGGTACTTGGCGGATACACGGCGAGTACTGGAGCCGCCGCCGATATCTTTGACCGCGGGTAGTAGGAGTAAACAGAAGGACAGTGTGGCCATTTTCGTTTTTGTTTACGTATTTTTACGTGATTATATTATTACGGCTGGCTATCGAGGCTGGGGCGTAGATGAGTCATTAAGTTAAACGCGAAAAACCGTATCGAAATCCGGTCGACTCGTCGAATCGATACGATTTTATTCGGACGAATCGCCGTCGGCGTAATATGACGTCGATGTCTCGCGTCGCCTACGGTTTCTTCTATAGCGAATACGATTACCAAGATTAGTACGACGAAAACCCGATCTTTAATTCCGTGTATTCGATCGGGTATGGGTTAATCGTTATTTCGTCCCCCCCCCAAGCCTAGGTTTTCGTTTTAAATCGCGTTCGTCGCGCGCCCGTATGTGACGGCGGCCAGCGAATGCCCGTTGTAATATCATTCTGGAATATAATTTTGTTGTAATATTATTCACCACGCTGGGCCTTTGTATAGGTAGACGTGGTGCTCGTTCAAGTAATAATTATTATCATTATGCTCCGAACCACGACCGCTGATGCGTCAGGTGTAACGAATTTTCGGTTAACCATTCGTCATTCCGCGCGTAAAACGTGTTCCCAAACAACGCGCGCGTAAGACGTGCGGAGTTTTTATAAATCGAACTATGTCGCGTGCTATGCTCGTGGATCGGACGTTGTAGATATCTACCTAACCTATATACTCATACGGGCGTACAATCAATAACGTTGGCCAACAAACAAGGGCGTCCGTCTGAACGTATAGAGGTGTATTGGGTGTTTCGTTGTCGTGCTAGAGAAATTGCGGATTTTTTATCGATCCCGCGCGATCGCTTATGGTGACCGTGGAATGAGGAGAATGTACACTGATCGTCCGGCGCCCGTGTGAAGGCTGTGGTCGTGTTCCTTTACAGTAATACGGATTTTCGTTCGGCGATCCCTTCCATTGTTTCTACCTACCCAATTGAATAACGTTCAAATCGCGTTTCCAAATATATAAATCCGTCCGTCGGTCGGCGTAATTACAAGATTATTAGTCCGAACGTCGTACAACGATCATTCCGAATGAAACTATGTTTACTATCTACCTTGTTTACGGTCAAAACGCGAACTGAAAAATGCAATAATGACGTATCCGATGCAATTGGCCGTAGAAGCGTACGTTTTTGTTTGTAGAAAAAATATCGGTCTATGAACTTTGTATTAAGAAAGAAAAATATTTAAAGTAAACTCGCGTGGTGCGAGCAGATCTTCCGTTAGAATCGAAATAAAATACGAACGTTAACTATAGATTTCGAATAAAAGAAAAACGTCCCGTAAGTGATTTATTTAAACAGTAGAGTTTGTCTCGTGGCCAAAATGAACAAAGCGCCAAATTAATCGCGTGTGTTACAACCGAAATCGTTATACGCTTTTATATATTTAAATAGTTTCAAACATATATAAGAAGTAATAAACTTTTGTGAAACCACGTAGTATAAAGTAGATAAATTATTCAAAAAAGTACTAATAAATATATAATTTCTTATAATTCTTCCGAATTCTCTCTATATGTTATACTATTGTAATCTTAAGAGTATTAAATTTCGAATAATATCATCCAAATAAACATAATTAACGTATAAACAAATATATACGCGTTTATTATACGAATAAAATAATTTTTTGCCATCATTGTAGTAAAAAAATATTTTTCTCGGTATTGCGTTATCGCGGTAAATAACACCGAAAAAATGCGCTCAAATCGTGTTAAAAAATAACATAAATGTATTATTAGGAACATTATTAATATTCTATAAGTCAATATAATAAACGAGTTTCTTAGTGATTTTGTACCAAATATTATCATTGTATTTTACAACAATTTTTTCAAGATTATTTAACGTCCGGCGGTCTAGTTTTATTATTTACTAATCGTTACGAGTTTGAAAAATTAAAATATTTGTGAAATTTCATCGCGTATTGTAATCGTCAACGACAATTATTTAGGTAAAAAAATTACTTAATAAATCTTAAAAGTAATAAATATATCGCTCTTTTATATACTTTTGTTTTTGCTTAGAATTATTTGTAATCTACTTAAGCACATGTTGAAAATGCTGTAGAACAAGTTTCTTGTGAAACAATATAAGCTTTAGACTAGTCAATATTCAATAATACATTTAAAATAATATTCTGATTGTTTATGTTATAATTACATATTTTTACTTGCAATTGTATACCACTAAATGATATCACACTTTACAAATTACGAAGTTATTAAAAAATATATAAACATAGAAATAAATATATTTTTACTCGGTATTCGTTAGCGAAAATTAGAAGAAATTCTAAGGTGGAGGCTATAAAAAAAATTCACTGAAAACCTATTTCGGTTAAAAATATTGTAATGTTTAAATTGTTATATATTTAAAATAAAATGTCGACGGAAATATGAAAATTTCTTTTTATAAGCGAAATAAATAAATATAAGTCAAATAAATTGTATCCTTGGGTATTGTGAATGACGATCGATTCACTCGATCGAGTTTTTCAAAATTTGTCTTATAATTCTAAATTTTTATCAAAATTATCCGAAAAAACGATTCTGAGTGAAATTTATTTTATTTTATTTTTCGTTATTCAAATATCAAACGTTAAAAAAATTATGATGAACGATTTTTTAATTTAGTTTAAAATATTGTTCAAATATTATATGTCTAATCTTTTACTAAATTTTAAGTTCTTAAATACGATAATTTTTTACGTCTAAATCGGATGTGTTTACATTTCTATCAACTTTTATTCAATTTTTCAGTGATTTTTCCTTTTGTTTACGAAAATTGTACTGCGAAAATCGAGAAACGTTTTAAACTATAGTAAATATGTTTCTATCGGAAAATGGTGCTAACAATTGTAGAATACTACTTTATTTTGTTTGCAAGATTTGTTTTTAATTATTTTAATTGAAAAGAATAAATAAATATATAAATTACAATGCAGTCCACGAATTATGTTGGTAGTTTAGAGTTTACCATAATTTAAATTAAAGACATTAGTATTTATTGGAAGAATATCTTTATTTCGTGTAAGATATAACGTGTATAGTTATCCCTTATTTTACCAGATTACCCTATGCTTATATTTGAGTAGATTTAAACACAAAATTATACGTAAATTGTGGATAAATATTTACTTTTGATTAATTTCTACATTCGATTATATAAGATAATTAACTTATAAGTTATAAAATATTAAAATAAAGACCATAAAATTATAAACATTTAGCGGAAAAGTCTCTCGATTAATTAAATTAATTAACATTTTTTAAATTTATGGGTATTAATATTCAAAGAATAAAATTAATATGGTACGTATACGATAGGGAGATAATTATAATTACGACGTATTGAAATTACAATTTTGAGTATTTATAAACATATTGACGAATTTGTAGACAGTACACCGCTATATGATACAGGTATGTGATACATAAAATGTATTTGGAAGTCTCAACGAATATGTTGGTGCGTAAGCGGATACGGGTGAATAAACAGAGCAAGGTGAATTAATGTATTTTTAAGGAAGTGTTAGTGCGTGTTATTCTATCATAGGTCGAAAACCTTGAAACTGACGCAATTTATTAGCGAATATGCCAGTAGCTAAATCGAAAGTTTTTAATAGGAAGTGCGTTAGTTCACGTATGGTGTAACAAAACAAATACTTGGGTGTGGTATTGTTAAACGTTTACAAGGAACTCATAAAACACTCATTAGTTTTGTATGTGTCACGGTATATACCGGGGTGGTTTTTTTAAATAAATACTAATATTGGATGTATTGACATTTGACACGCGATTAATATATATATATATATATATATATATATATATATACCGATTCGTAAACATATTTGTATGTATGTTAGGTTAGTGCATGTGGCAAATATAGTTATATATACATATATAATAGTACATTGTAGTATATATACAACATGCATTGTATTATATATTCTAGATTTCAAATGTATTAATAATTTCAAGATGACCTTGAAATATAATTGACATATTTACGTCGAAACAATCTTGATTTTAATACTAAATGTAATTATAACGTGCCTATTCAAAATTCGACGCTCAAATTATTTCCATATTTGAAAATTCACCTTATGGGTAGAAAGGATTAATGTAAAAATGAGTTTTTACTTTTTTATTTAAATAAATACGTTTTGAAGCATTTGGCCGACCCCAAATAGCTGGGAAAGAGGCGAGGAAAAAGGAGAAGATATATCAAAGCATCGTGTTTTAAACGTTTTAGTAATTAGATACTTAACTGTATTGTATTTGATTAACTTCGGGTACACGATTGATATAGTAACATTATAAGAAGCAAATTAAATTTTTAAAATTCTCTGTATTATCTAACATAATAGTCTAAAATAATGTATTAATTGTCTCCATTTGTTGTAATTTCTGATTTTTATAATAGTAGGTTATCATAAATATTGTAATACAAACATAAATAACATTGTTATTTGTAAATTTATGCCAAATAGGACAAAATGTACATTTTTCAAAATGCGTGTTATATGTTTTCCTTCAGATTCCTGTATTAAAGAGCCACCTATTTTAAATATATTTTTTTGTTATTTCGTAGTCGATATTTAAATTGTTTAGGATTTAAGACGAAAATAATGAAAAGTGAGAAAGTCGATTTCAATTAAACATCAAGACGAGTTCAAATTCGTTTTCAGGTTTCTTATCGCATCGTCAGACCGTTTCCTTTCTAATCCACTTAAACGGCTTACCTTAATTCTTAGTGGCGATGAGAAATTTTTCTCTATAATATATGTCTCTTGTATATGGCGTCATCGTAATACAGCAATTAACATCCACTTAAAATATTGTCATTCCATAACCTTTCACTGTATACATACACACATATATTATACCTACATAATTCCTAGTGGTTTTGCCTGATTGTTAAATAATGAAAAAAACATTTATAATTTGTATGTTTATTTGATATATTTTTTTTATTCTATTCAACATATACTTGTAAACAAACTCTGTTCCCTTGTATAATATAATTCGTATTAAAAAGGAGAACATTTCGAATATTTCTGAAAATTCCCGTATTAATTTTTAACGTTATTATAAATTTATAATCATCCTAGAATTGTTACTAACTTGATGTACGCAATCAGTTAAAAATAGCGTGGATTTTTATCATTTCAAAAAAAAAAAAAAATATATATATATATATATATATA
>JAIPRN010003113.1:0-23833 GCA_025469175.1 Geopemphigus sp. TES_GeoC_2020 | reverse complement strand
CGCCATCGTTTATTGAAAAATACAAAATTTTTACAAATTTGGACTTTTACGATCCGATCATCCTTAATGAGAAAGACGAGCAACGCGAGCTATTCCTACGTTGTTTTACCTCACACCTTCGTACATCGAATCTAATTAACGATAGTTCTTAAAAACAAATACTTCTTAAAAACTATCACGTGAATGGTGCGCGGTGACAGGACAATCCCCTGTCACACGGCAGCCATTTACATCTTCCGTTATGAAAAATAAAAAGAATATAATCTTTTCGTCCCCGGTTTAAGCGGCCTAGCCGCTACCTCCTTTTGCGCGACGGAGTTGTTACGCCAAGAGCCTTGTCTCTGCCGTTCGAGGACTTCCATCAGCATCATCACCGACTCGGCGACGGCGTCCCAGTAGACCTGAGACTCTAGCATGCGCTCGACCGCCCTGCGGACCCCTAACCCATACTCCGGATAACGGAACGATCGGTCTGTCGGTATCCGTCGTTGGCGTGTCGTTTATGCGCCGCGCGATCGAGGGCCGTCGGACGTTCGCGACCGGCGCTAATCGAACGTTCTTTTCGTCCGACGGCGGCGCTCCGAACGGCCGAAATAACGACGCTCTTGGAGCGAACGTTGTTAATTAACGTCCGCCGTAATATTATTACACTCGCGCGCGCGCGCGTCACCGACGGTGTGTAACACGGACGGGCGTTTCGTATAATTAAATTGCGAATCACGCGCTCCGCTTCTAGTTCGCACTTGGCACCCTGGCTCTTATCGCCATCACGTGGGCTCGGATACTCAAACAAACGCGCCGTCGCGTTAGCGTAATTAATCGACCGTTTTCTAAAGATCCCCCATAGACACGCGCCACCGGCTCTAATATAAAATCGTTATATTTTAACAACAATAATCGCCTATTGTTATGTATTGTCGCGTTATAAATTATCGTCATCGGAGCCGCGCGAGTTATATCTAATTCGTTAACTCGTTAAAACGTAACTGAGCGCTACGTTTTTGTATTTTTTAAAAAGTGACTGAACTTCCAAATTTCCTCGTTAGTAATAATAATACCGTCATAACTCGATAGAAGAATGGTTTGGTACGGAATATGATTGGAACGGAGTTAAGAAGGTGAAGGAGGGTATTTACTTTAACGAGTTATTACGTAGATATGGTCGGGATCGTAAGTTCGAGAATTGTTTAGGGATATCGTTAATAAAAATAACGAATCACTTACCTTGCCGGTCGTGTCGGTTTTTTTGAAAAGTAAAAATAATAAACGAAATTAGGTTGGGACGGTGAATTTGCACAGCCGACAGTTGAAAACGAGTCGAAACGTAGAAATGTCGGTGAAAAGAAGAACAGCTCTTGGTCCTTGGAATACCGACTTCTTCTGCCCGGTGACTCGTGGATGGAGTGCGCCTCTAAGTGGCCTAGGGCCTACGTAATCGATGTATTTTATAGCGGTATTACGTCCTCGTTTCTTACGTTGATTTTTGCAGTTGTTGTTTCGATTGTAGTTGTTTTGTGTCCGTTATTTTAGATAGTTTAATATTCGAAGAGGGAAAGTTACGCCCTTTCTATATTTTTATTTTAGCTGTTACGTTATTTCCATATTGAGGTTGAATTGTAAACAATCGGTCTCTATTTTTGCGCGCCTTTTATATTTTTACGTATACTTTCCCGCGGTATAAACGTAATTTCTTTTAGCTATAATTCCTTCATCTGTTTGTAATAGTGCCGGTATTCCATAGGTCCCCCCCAAATGCCTATCTATATTTTATCAAAACGTTATCATAAAATACACAATATGAAATTTCGTCGAAATATAGCTGTGACGTTGATTATTGGAACTGTGTAGTCTCGTTACAATACGGAAGAAAATAATAGCGTGATAAACGACGTCCCAATGTCGCGTGTATATTATATTGTAGTTTACACTATTACTGGTAAAAACAGTAGTACAGTGCTCTGTAAACAACGAACGTTTAAAAAAGAAATTAAGCGAACGTTCGCGCCAGCCTTGGACATCGTACATACACACTGTCGGTCGTCGTTGAAACGTTCGTTTCCACTATAAATACGACGACTCGTCCTAATCGGCGAATACGCGTGGTAATAACGTCGGACGGGACACGCGCCCCGTTCGTCCATTTCCCGTACCGTTCGTAATAACGTTATAAATCGGCCACCACCACCCGGTCACTGCGCGTTCAAATTCGCCCGGATTAGACGCGAATTTTTAACGAACGCTCGGCCGGATTTCGACTTGATTTTTAAAAATCGCCGACGACGAAACGTCCATTAACATATACGTATATACGCCGTCCAGAAAACGAACCCGGAATCCTAAACAGACCGCCGACGATAAATGTCGGTCATTCTAACGTTGGTCCGTCCGGCCTAATACGACGGCAATAATAACAACAACACGTAGCGCCGGCGGACGGAAATCCTTTTTAAGCGCTCGAAACAAAGAACCACGTCGGCCAGTACTATATATATATATATTAAACGAAACAGAAAATCATAATTTATATATATATATTGTTTTTGTTGTCGTTGTTGACGAAAGTAAACATAATATTTAAATGACAAAGTAAACTGCGGGACAATGGCACTCGATGTTAAAGTTAATAATAAACTCGATTGTTCTTGAAATGAATGCAATCGCTTTTCTTTGTTGTTCGGCGATAACGAATTTACGCGCAAATGGCGACGGCCGCACAAAAAGGACACACCGGCGCGGAAACAATTTTCGATATAATTTTCGCGAACGATCGCCGGACTCGTTAAAAGCTGGCCACCGTTCGCGTACCTAATCGAAAATCGTACTTTCCTACGGGAACGATTAACCCGAATACGGTTCGTCCAAGTGTTGCTCCATCTCGTCTCCCCCCCCAAATTCGTAAATATTGTACGAACTACGTCCGTGTTTATACGAATCAACAACAACGCCGCTCGAACGTCTAAACCTTTATTTTCGCGTTAAAAACGAAATTAATATTTGACGATCGTCGTGTGTACTTAATCGTAATACGAAATCCGTGTCCCGGCACTTGTAACGCTATCGTTCGCGAAAATTTCCAAGACATAATTTGGCTCGGTTACTTGGAGGCTACCACCCACCGACGTCCGACGTATTTTAAATATACCCGAGGGAACGAACTTTTATATCGCGCGATATTTTTTCGGAATTTTCGAATCGAAACCGATTATTCGCAAATCGACGGACGAATCTATTAACGCGATACCGTATCATACGTTTATCGAACGTTATTACCGGGGGGGGGAGTGGGCGTTTTGTGTTTATAATTTTGTTCTGGGGGGGATTTTTTTTTCGATTCGCCGTAACGGTATCGTTTATTTTGTATCGTTCTATAAAACCCCACGTGAGCACCGACCGTAACGTACTCCGGCAGTATTGCGCGCCCGTAATTATTCGTCGAGCCTGGAAACCGTTAAGTACCCGGGAATCCGTTAAACGCCCCGTACGGTCGCGTCGTCTTCAACGAAACCGCGACGAGTGTACCGAATTGTAAATAATACCGGGCGGTTTCGTCACTCTCGCTCGCTCTCGTCGGAATACGACGTATATACGGGCCTTTATATATGGGTTTATTTACGACGATCAATTACGTTGGACGACCTTTACGGTATGACGTACCCGGGCATTGGCGTGTTAATTACTTTACGCGCGCCGTCGGATAATCGAATTAACGAAACGCGCCGAACGCCCGAGGCACACCGTCCGTCGTCGAATCGTCGAATACAATACGCGGGGATAGGTAAACGCGGCCCCCGGACGGTGTGGTGACCGAACAATTCCCGAACACGTCGACGACGCCGAACGGATAAAACCGTGGGCGGTTCGAAAAAAAAAACAAAACGATCGTTCGGTGTTTACCGGCGGCGCTGGTCGAATAATAATCGTTTAATCGCTCGCGGATACGCTGTGGTACGGCCGTATCGAAAATGATTTCGCTTGTACGTTTAAGCGGCGACAAACGTTGTTGTACCGTTTGTAATCGCCGAACTCGGGGAATCCTGCAGAGACGACGATTTCCCGAGTGATACGGGCAACATCTCGTCGGGCGGTGGAAAACCGGAAATAACGACCTCGCCACCGTACACCGATATCCGTGACCGTCCGTTTCTAAACATAAACGAAATCACCGCGAACTCGTACGCGAACGAAGCGCTCGTGACGATGACGCGCGCACGTCTCGTAAGTGTACCGTACGTATTCTAAACGATCGCGAAACGAAAATCGCGTAACTGCCCGAACGGCCGAGAAGATCTTCCGTAACGCGGTAGAAAAACCGTTAGAGCGTCTTCATTTTGGAAGCCCGGGGGCTCTAGAAAAACACTCTCGGACGAGATAAACCCGGCGTGTTCGTACGGCGCGTTTTATTTATTCGCCCGTTCGAATCGATTTCGCGATGCTCGCGCTAAAGAAATGACGACGCGGGAGCCTACACGTTGATTGGTCGGGATCGATTCCACGTTCCGGTTCGTTCGTCACCCGGATACGGTATACGGTTAGGTACGAACACGATTTTAGGGAAGCTTGCGAACCGTCAGAGTTCGCCGTTGAAATAGTAATACGTCCGTCATCCCACTTCCGTGAAGCACGTCGGCAATTTACTACGTTCCATCGTCACATTCAATCGCGTACTCGAATGGTCCCGAACGAAATACGGTCGCGACAATTTGCCGGACCAAATGGCGTGCAATTTGAACGTACACAATTATCGTCGACGTGGACGTTCGGGACGTGTCGTACGTATAATACGATCGCTGGTTGGATTAGGTTAGTCTGTTTTGTGTTGGTCTTTTCTCTAGAAAAAGCGCTAAAATTGCCATTCTATAAATACCCGACGTTCGACGTACGAATCGAATTTCGTTTTTATTAATTATGCACGCGCGTGTCGGAAATAATTTCGTTAATTATAGGATAACGGTCGATTAAGAATTTAAAAGTTTTATAGTTTCCCGTCGTTTTTTAAAAAAAAAAAAAATAATTTTTTACGCGGAGAAATTAAAAAAATAATACACGACGAGTAATTATAGGAGAAATTATACGACTACGGCGTTTTATATTGACCGGTGACGACGGTGACGCGCTTCCGAATCCGTCCCGTGCGAAATTCGAGTACGCCGTTATTTCCAATAAACGGACGGTTGTGTTGTAGTAATTCACGTTACGATGGTGAACTGCCGTCGTTCGGTTAAAAATGAAACGACCCGAACACGCGTGGCGTGACGGCGGCGAACGAGACAACAGGACGACGCTTTCGAGGAAGCGTGCAACGAACAAAACGCCAAACCGAATGTAACCAACCGTCGCGCGCCGTGGACGCACGGAAACGGTTTTTACGGCCATCGAGTTATACGGCGCTATCGAAAACGGGGCGGCCGTCGCCGACTGGTCGTCCCGCGGACGTTTCGTAACGAACAACCAGAAAAAGGAGCCCCCCTCCACCTACGGAACGTGTTTCGGTCGGTCGGTGTGGCGTCCGTCGGGGGAGGGGGGTCGACGAATGACCGTCGATCCGTTCGAATCGCCGACGTGGCGGTTTAGTTGTCGGGTAGGATGGGCATGACAGCGTGTCGCCCCCGAACTCGGGAGGTGACGATATATATTATTACAGGACCCGCCGACCATCTCACAGATGCGCCTAAGCACGTAGCGCGAACGACGTACGCTGGCCACTGCGTTATTATATATATATATATATACACGTGTCAGTCCGTCGACGACGGGTCGCATAAAGGATCGTCGGGACCGACGAATGATCGATAGCCGTTGTTTTTACCGTCCGGTCCACCCGGTATCGGGGGGGGAACCCTTCGTATAATTGTTTGCTGAATTCGCCCGTATTCCGACGCGTAATCCATCGCGTTACACACACCTATACGTTCACACGATTACGTTATTATTATCGTGTCGTCGTTGCGCTTGTATATATACGTATTTAGTAGTAGTAACCTCGACGGTATAGAACGGCGCACGGAGCGAGATTAATTATCGGGTAAATTTACCGTACCGTTTTTCGTCGAAATTGTAATTTTCGATCGTCCCGAAAAAAATGTCGCTTCGTTTCGCCATCGGGCCCGACTAGGTTCTATACGGACAACACGGTCGTTCACACGATAAGCGTGGATACGCGGATTTCCGTTTTTTTTTCCTTCGTCGTCTTCGATCCGAACACTTAGACGACGAATTTCAATACTTGGACGTATCGACGAAATACTTTTCGTTACGGGGTACGAGACCGCGCCGCAATAATCGATAAGGATAGCCTACGCGGTCATTCGCGACGTCTCGCTCCGAGTTCTCCGGAAGAGCGTCGTATGACGACCCGACATGGACGTGAAGGTCGCCAACTCGTAACAGGGATTCGAGAATCGGAGCCGACGGGATATTTTATTATTATTAAGGAAGAAACGAAACAAATTGAAAATTGAATATTTATAGATATCTATTTATATGTCATTAAGATTGTAGCGGAATTATTAAAAATAGAAGAGAGAGAAAAATTAAACGTATTCACCAAATTATATTAAACGGATATATTCACTGTAGCCCGCCGAAAGCGGTACCCGTCCCGCAGGACGACGGGTGAAGAGACACTACTCTCTATAACTACCGGCGGGGACTTGTATAAAAAAAAAAAACAAATTAAACTAAAAAAATTGGATATAATATCAACTTGAATTGAGAACTATTATGAAAGACCTTGTCCGTGACTATCAAAAGAGTGACAAGGTCCGCAACGAGTGGGTCGGTGCGACTATGCGATACAGACCTTATCGCTAAGGCCCTCCGTACACTACGCGATTGACACGCGACGCGATTTCTCACTCTTGCGATTTCCTAGCAAATTGAATAGAGATCCACTAATAACGCGATTTGATAACAACGCGATTGCGAGGCGACCGTGACGCGACGGACGACACGTGCGATCTGCAGATGCTGGTCGCTTGGCAGTCGTATCGTGCGCATATCGTATCGCACTTATCGAAATAATCGTATTTCAATCGCGTCGCTTGTTTATCGGGTAGTGTACGGAGGGCCTAAATAACCGTAATCTCCGGGTGAACGAACGGAGTGACGGGTGAAATTGAACGTTACCCATTATTCAATAAAATTCGAAAATTTCTATGGAAATGTTGAATCGTACGTTGTCAGTTATTCAGCGTAAATTCTCCGTAATCAAATGGCGTTAAGTACAAATACTACGATTTGTCAGATTTCGCGTGATTTTAATATCGAAATTATAAGTTCCAATCCGTAATCAAACCGATCGCCGGGGTAACCTATACGGATTTGGTCGCCGGTTAAGTTTTTCGTAATTCACCGCGTGGTCGTCGTAATCGAATATTGGTCCGAAACGTCGTCGGAACTTACGATAAAGTGAAACGGCGCGTCATTTCGCGGCGCTATAAATAGCATCGCGTTTTAAGTAGCCGACGACAAAATGGTACGTCGAACGCGCGAATGTCGACGTAATTCGGTTTTACTAAGTGCCGCCGCCGGCCGTTCAAACCGTAGGTGTTGTTGGCGCGCCGGACGGGAGAACACGAACGACGAAAACGGCGCGTACGAAACGTCGTCGGCACATCCGGTGGCGGCGGATCGCTGACGGTGGTGTCGCCATTATAACGCGATCTTCGCGAGCACTATATATCACGCTAGACGTCAACCGAAATAATATCCCGTAGGAATTGGTACGAAAATATATACACACAAGTATTTATTGTCTACGTACGGGGAAAGGGAACCGTCCGCGAACGCGTTTATCACCGTATCGCGAAACGACGTCTACGCGCGTTTCCCAGCCACCTAAGCGCGCGCACGTTCCGTGACAGTAAGCCCGTCGCCCGAATTTACGAGTGGCGTTTACCGACGTAGCGAAATCAAACCGACGACGTCGTATCCGAACCATCGCCGTTCTTTTCCGCGGTCCGTTCCAAATACGACGTTTCTCGACTCGCGCGCGCGCGCGCGGCCAACCGTTTCCGATACGCCACGGACGGCGCGAAAACGTCGTTTCCGAAAATCGGTAAACCGTCCGTGGTCTCCGGTGCCGCCGCCGACGTTTGATGGGGGCACCGAAAAACTTTTGCGCTCTCGACGTACTATTTGAACGGCGTTGATGTGCCGCCCCCCCCTCACCTGTTCGTCGATTGTGTGACGATAATAAGCGTCGTTCGGCGTACTTTTTCCGACACGGCGTTTATCGTTTATCCGCGGCCACCTTTACGCGCACCACCGCTCGTGTTCGGTATTCCCGAAAAATGTACGCCGCCAATGGGTTTACAACGCGACGGTTCGTTTTGAACGCGTCGAACGTGACGGCGTGTGTACGACGCGCGTCATTTAGCCGCTTACACTCGTTACGTCCCGTAAACGGTTCCCGAAAACCGTCGTTACGGACGACGATTCGCGCGTAGA
The DNA here is from genome assembly GCA_025469175.1 of Geopemphigus sp. TES_GeoC_2020. Lineage (NCBI taxonomy): Eukaryota > Metazoa > Arthropoda > Insecta > Hemiptera > Aphididae > Geopemphigus > Geopemphigus sp. TES_GeoC_2020. Next base: position 15,385 of record JAIPRN010003113.1, on the reverse strand, counting down.
CGACGGCAGCGGGCGGAATAACGGCCGAATTATATTTCGAAAAGTGCGGCGCGTCCGACGATCGAATAATAAAAAAAAAAACGGTTTTCGCGGTATACGTCGGGGCCGTCGTATTCGGGCGGAAGACCATTCCATTGAACGACGACCAGTCGTCCGATTGAACGGCCGCAAACGACGATAATAACCCACCGACCTAAGCGCCGTATTCGAATTTAGAAAATACGATTTCGTATCGGCCGTGAGTGAACACGGTTGTCGTACGCCGGCGTAACGTAAACGAGGATTTTTTCGTTTTGTTTTCGGTATTTCGAGGGGCGTGTGTGTGTGTGTGTGTGTGTGCGAGCGCGCTTTTTACGTCGGCCTCCGGAAAACGCGTTTCGATACTACAGTATTATTCGCGACAGTCCCCACTGTTGTTTATGGCGGCGTCGTGTTTTGAACGATTGTCCGTGTACACATTCCCGGCTTCCGATAAAACAAAAGGACGAGAAAAAACGGCGTTTCCGTCTATTTTCGTCTTCGCGTATATATCGGACGGTATACGACCCGTTCTCGTACATTTGTTACGGACGTACCCTATTTCTTCCCCTATTATAGACGCGTAGTTGTTATTCCCGCGCGCTCGTTGTTTATTTTATCCCTCTTATTCTCGCGCTCTGTGTCGGGTCGTCTCTCGTGTACCGTACCCACTCGCCCCTACGACCCGCAAACGGAACGGCCGTCGCGACGGTGTGTTTGTTGTTGTTGTTCTCCGATCGATCGGCCGGGGTCGCCGTTTTTTACGTCTTCGCCAGTCGTATATATATATATATATATATATTATTAGTACGCGTGTCTACCCACTGGTGGTGGATGTCGCTCGATAATAAACGTATCGCGTTCCGGCCGACCTAAGGAGACCGAAATACGAAATGTCGGCCGGCCAACCGGACCGACCGGCGCCATAATGATCGCGGGCAAACCGACACTCGGGGACCCGACGACCGTGTCAAAAACGTTGGACCGTCGGTCGTTCTATAATCGTGTAAATACGAAAATATCGTCGGTAACGATCGGCGCGCCCGCTCGTGTAAAATGCGTACGTGGGTTGCATTTACTTTGACGGCCGTCCGTCGTACGCTCGTTGGTTGGTTGGAGTGTCGTCGGTCCCGTCGAAGACCTAAAAACGGAGTTGTTAATTGTTAATAGTTCGACGATGTGTGGTCCGATCGGATTTTATATCGGTACGTTTTTTTCGGGTTAGAAAACGGAATGCGAATATTCGAATTTCCTTCGAGCGACACGCGCGTTTATTAATACGACGATAATTGTTTGGAAAAACGGTCGATTTTTTTCGGGGTTTTTTTTTACGTCGGAGTGTCGATTAGAAATTTCGAATTTCGGGATTATTGTATTTTTTGTTTTTTTGGGGGGGGAGGGGTGCTAGCCGAAATGCGCGCGGATCTCCGGTCGACTTCGCTATTAAACGTTTCGTAAAATATTCCCCCTCCCTCCCTCCCCGGTAGATTTTTAAACGTACGTACCGTAAAATATTATTATTTTCCTCTCGCTCCGCACCGAAATTCGCCGGATATTATTCGCCGGTATGCGCTCGATATCCTGGGAATGGGACTCGATCCGAAAACCTCTTTTGCCATTCCTACGCGGGCATTACGTATTATTCGTTGTTTTTTAAGGGCGCATTTTTCGCCAAATTGTGCGGGAACACAATCGGTTTTGGACCGAACACGATTCCGTTTATTATATACTAATACAATTTGTAATGTTCGTCCGTACGAAATAACTATATTACCGGGTAATTTTTGTTTTTTAATCCGTTTCAAATTTTACTTCATTTATGTAAAATATATCGTTTTCCTCCGTTAATTCGATACATTTTCAAATACTCGCGCGCGCACACACACGTATATTGTTTCGTTATTACGTTAGTACTTGGACGTTAATCAATAAACGCGCCACGATAGCAAAAATATCGTACGTAAAATCCGTAACTAAAAGAAGGCACTGTGCCTGCTGCCTCCTAAAAAAATATTCGTAATTTATCGAAAATAATTGTATACATATATATATACGTATTTTACAATCGAGGCTTACGCATAAATTGTACAATTTTACGTTTCCGTCGAATAATAATCGGCCGCTAAATTACGTGTATCGATTTATGTCCGCGCGATTCAGCGTACCCAGATAACGGGCAATTTAACGTTAGTCGACGAACGTGGACGTCTACAAATTTCCTTATTGTTCGAAAACGGGTTTTCAATCGGTGTAGCGGACGCGGTATTTTTATCGAACGACGAATTTTACGCGTATCGTTTCGGACGAAAACAATAGTCGGTCGAACGGGAGTGGTGGCGCGTTAGTTTGGACGAATTTAAAAGACCTCCCTGGAAAATGAATTTCTGGCTACGAAATTACGAGCAAGATTTTTCGCGTGATATTTATATATATATATATACGTATACACGAAAACGAGCGCTCTTCGTTTGATGATATTCGTGACGTACACGAAAGAAGAACGGTTAGGTTTTGCGGTATTGCGGTCGAACGTTTACGAAAAATCGACCCGTTCGTTTTATTACGAAGGGGAAATTTCGATGGCGCCGGAGCGGCGTTTCAATTCGGAAACACGGTTATGGTCGGCTGAACCGACACCAGTTTCCAACCATCTTCTTGTCACCCACATCGTGTTCCTTCGTAAATTCCGATACAATAGGCGACGGGCAAACGACGAGTGTGTGTGTAGGGAGGAAGGTTAGTAAACGATACGTCTTTCGATCGATACAAACTTCGGAATCTCGACGCTCGTTACTACGACGGCGACGAAAATCGCGTTTCCCGTACCGCCGGCCCTGTGTACACACCGCGGAGCCGCCGTTTGATTTCGTTGTTAATCATTCGGCAGACGGCGCGTAAACTTTGGCCGCGCGTCGCGACTCCCACCTCTCCTCGTCGACCGATTTGTTTTCGCACTTGGGAATCGCGATCCTCGGAGGAGGTCAACAGTGTCCCTTAATACGGACGGACGGATTTATCGGACGTCGTCGACGAGACAAATCGTTCCGAAATACACGAACGTTTCGATATTAGGGATTTCCTTTCGTTTTTCCTCCCGTCGTTCGCGACACGGTCGTTCCTAACCTAACGTGCGAACGATTACGACGCGCGCCGTATAATTTCGATTTACATATATATATATATATATATATACACGTGTATATTCGTTTTTCGGGTAAATTTTTTGGGCCGGTGCCCCGGCTGTAGGCGAAGAAACGAAAAACGCGGACGAGAGTTAAAAGAGCACGACGACGGCGGACATTTGGGAATAAAACGAAAACTGCGAAACGAAATGTCGCGTACACTGTTTTACGTTCGGTTATTCGTGAAAAAAACCAAAAATATATACACGGGGTTTGGGGGGGGGAGGACATACTCTACTCGCGTTCGGTTCGAGCGAATCACGAGGAAATGGTCCCCGGTCCCCGTACCCGTTACGTTTGTGCCTCGACAATTATTCGACGATAACCGTCGACAACGACGGAAATCCATATTGACCGCGTAGAGAGACCGTACGACGAAACGTCACGTCGCTCGTACGTTTTTTTTTTGTTTCAATTCACCGGGAACAACGTGTATTCACGCTCGTTTTACGATTCGGGCGCGCCTAATTCATACCGAGTTTCGTGCCGAATTCGGAAATATTAATGAAACTTCCTCCGTCGAGGACACGGTTCGTATGGATTTGAGAGCGTACCGTTATTGCGCGGCGCCGTTATTATATAATAAAAGCGTTTATCGTTACGAGAATAACGCTAGGATAATACACGAACGAAAACGTATTTACCGGACGAAGATTTCCGAACGTTTTCCATTTCTGAGCGGCGCGTGTACGCGATAATGCCGAAGTCTCGGATAATCCGAATAGTTTCGCGTCGCCGTTTTTCGTCGGTCATATTAATACCGAGCGTATTATTCATATTTCACGTCGAAACCGTTCCGGGAACGTGAAATGTCCGATTCGTCTTAAAAAAAGACACTTTTTATCGTATCGCGGAAACGTCGAACAATAATATCTACACGTAATAAAATCGAAGTGGTATTTCGTTCGCTATACGTAATTGCGTCGTTTCAAAAATAAAATTTGTAACCGATCGATGGCGAGTTTTGTCATCGGCGCGCGCGCAACACACGACGGCGTTATTACGAATATCTATCAAAATTATTGTCGCGATAAAATATCGTTTATTCGCAAATAAACGCGGTTTTACGACCGGATACGTTAAACGCGCACGGTTGACGTTTCATTTTTATAGGCTTAATTCCTGTAAACGCGTACTTTATTAAACAAAAGTTTCCAATAAAAGGTTTCAATATTAAAAAAAATGTTACCCGGGATGTTGAACCCACACAATGGCGACCGATATATATATCGATTTGAGGCCTTTTTTTTAAATATCGCAAGCTCGACGGGCAAGACAAATTCGTCGTATTCCGTGAAAACGTATACGAAATATAGTCTACTTGGTAGCACAGAGAAATACGATCGCCGGAAATTTACCGTCGGACGTGCCGCCGCGACGCTACAATCCACCTCCCTTCCTTTATACGTATAAATAAAATGGCCGCCTATTACGATTGCCTTTTTGATACATAAATCGCGCCGTCGGCTAATATTTTACTCTCGTTCGAAAAAATGTATTGTAAACCCGGCGCGGTTCGTTTAAATTCGTACGTGTTAACGCCGTTCGAAAATCATTTTCGAAAATCGAAAAAACCGCGTAATTTGTTCGCGACACATATATAGTGATCGAATAACGGTATTATGATTCGCCACTATCGGGAAATGTTCGACTTGCGCGGTCGGACACGCCGAGGATGTTTGAACGTATTCGGTTCGTTCGTTTTTCGTCCTAGAGTCGTATTAAATTTAAACGTAGCCCCTCCCCCGCCCCGCCACGGCTTATATGGTGGGCCGTTTCGGGTCGAACGTTTCGCCGACCGTTCGGTACGGCGCGACGAAGTACGTACGAATCGGTGTGCCGTCGAGAAATCTTTTTGAGAAGTCATTTTGGCCTCGCGAAAACGCGTCGATATTGAACGAAATTCGTGTCCCGTTACGTAGCCAAGTGGGACGTCTATTTCGCGCGACGTACGCGACTCGGGCGCGATTTTTGTCGGCAACCGGGAAAACGTTCGATTACGGCGTATCATATACGCAACACCGTCGTCGCGTCGAAACGAAAACAGAACGACGGCGAAAACGCGCTAATACCGGATAAGTGGCGTGTCTTTCCGGAGCACCCTACGCGGCGGTAACAGGACCGACGGTGGCGTAAGTCTAGCGCACGCAAATTGGATCGAAAATGTGTTTTCTCCGCCGCGTGTACACGCGCGCGCACTGGTGTGTTAAAAAAGATTACACCGCCGAGATGCGCGGTCGCGATATTAACACACACGCGAGCGCAGACGTCGTTTCCGCGTCTGGTAAAAAAGGAAAAAAAAATTAGAATATTAATAAAATCCCCGGGCGCGCGTGTTAGTAAATGCGCGTGTGTTCGTAATGATAATAAAAAAATTGTTCCGCCGTCCGGATACGGCGACAGTCTTCCCGCTTATCTGCTTAGGGTCGCGGTTGCCCCCGTCTTTCCGGATTCGCCGCCAAAATGGAAATTTTTCAATCACGGATGGAGTCCGTCGCGTACCGTTCGTCGTTATCAGCCGTGATTCGGTTGAAAACGTTTCGCCACCGGTGTGCCCCCTCTACCCGGTCCCATATATCCCCGCTCGACGATACGTCGGCCGACTAAAAAACAAAAATCAAAAAGAACGGAGCGCCATACGTATCTACGGACCGAGCGTAAAATATTCGACGACGCGCCAAACCGTTTCGCATTTTTCGAACGTATCCAGTTCGTATTATCTAACGCCGAGATTTCGTTACCGTTAGCGTTTATTAGTTTCGGCGTAATCTACGCGACGTTCGTTTTGTGACAAACCACCCGTCTCGTTCCGCGAGTTTACGCGTGCGGAGAGGAGGGGGGTCGGTTGTTTTCGGGACGTTTTCGTCGATTTTAGCTTCTCGCGCGGTATCCAAACTTTCTATTTCGTTCGCGAACCGTTTTTGGTCGGCAACGACTCCGAGATGTTTAACCGTTGTTACTCGACTAACGGGAAATGATTAAATCGTATTTATTCGATTTCGGGTGTGCCGAAAATGGAGCGTCCGAACGTAATATCGAACATTTCCGAATTCGTTTTCGACGTATAAACGCCGTCGTAAATAAGGCCGACGTTTTCCTTCGAACGAATAAATTAAAAAAACGACGAACTTCTTTTCGGAGTATTCCTATTTTAAACGGCTAATTCGTTCGTACGATTTTAGACGCAGTCAGCGGCAACTTATCGACGTTTTATTGGGAATCGATTTTTCGACGTTCGACACGTTTAGGAAAACGGACCCGTTGTCGTCCCTCCTTGTCAATAAACAAAAAAAAAAAACACTGGCCGAAGTTCATTCGGCGGCCTACGTCGGCATTGAATCCGTTCCGAGACCCTTTGTCCCTAGCCAATCGGGCCGCGGACATATTTCCCGATCGTAATTTCCGCGTTATTAATACTCGTGCTCTCGTCTACGATTCGCGGGCACCCCGAGTTTTGCACCCCGTAATCCCGTTTCGTATCGAAAATCGCGAGACGCCCGGCCCCGGCGCGAGTTACGGCCGGGTTGGAGGGGACGCCGTGATTTATTACGACGTATTATTATTATTGTACGGGGCCGTAATTCAAACTTCGGACGACCGGAGCGCGTTGGGCGCCGCTATACGACCGTTACGTGCAACGACGTATCGGAACGCTTGTCCGGGCGAAAAGTAACGATCGTAGTATCGCGTGTACATATATATATATATATTTAACGTACGTATTATGTGCGGAGGCGCGCGCAGGTTCTAGCGAGTTCGCGTTCCGGCCGTAAATCGCGCGCGGTCCCCGTCGAAACGTGCCCGCGATAAGAGTGCGATTGATTAGCGGCCGAAAATTCCGTAAAACGGCTATAGCGAAACGGGTTACGAAACGGCGGGCGTTGCCGGACGCGTAACCTCGATATCGGCTGCGGCCGAGCAAGAGTCGGACGAAACGACGGTCGTCGACCGACGGCGGACGGTCCAAACGGAGTGGCGCGTCGTACGCTCCCGCTCCGAAAAAAAAAAACGGACGGCCGATCGTCGTTCGCCGGGTAAAATAAATACGTCACGGACGAAAGCCCGGGCTGTGCGTGTGTAAGGGTTCGTTATTATTTCGCCCGTCATCTCCACCCTGCCGACGATTTTCTCGTTTACGAGTCCAGCGGCCTCTGATTATGTGACCCAACAGGCCAACAACAACGAATTCCGGGGACCAACACCCGTAGCCGTTCGACGTACGGTTTTTCGTTTTTCTCGCGACACACTTCACTCGCGGGACCGTCATAGTCGCTCGATCGTTTATTATTGTCGGTCTAGCCAACCAATATTCGTGTAAGTTCGGCTATATGGGAGGAGGGGGGGGAAACGCGATTTGTCGTAATACGTTTTGGTGTTCGACGACGAAATGTTCGAAACGTGCAAAAAGCAAACGATTATTAGCGCTAGCGTAATGTGAAACTTACTCGTATCGATATTGCGATCGAGTTCGACGTTTATTAATAACGCGACGACCGAACTCGGGTTTTTTTTTTTTGGTAATTTTCGATACGTTTCTCCGTTTACGCGATGGAACAAATGTCGTAAAAAATCGAAGCGGTTTTAACACGAAAATGTGTCCAGAACCGGTTTACGTAATAACCTAGACGAGAAACTAAAGAGTGCCGGATTAATTAATTTCGGTCCGAAGGTGGAATCGTTACCGAAACGGTACGAAAAAAAATTTCCGATCCGATATGACACGGACACGACGATCACCCGGCGCTGGTGTTGCAGTTTCCTCCACTATAATCCGTCAATTCGCCGATTTTTCGGTTCTATGCGCACGTTTAATCGCGTAACGTATTATTATCTACCGTTCGCTTCCGTAAGCTACACGCGTGTGGTATAGCTTACGACGAACAGGCCGTTCGAACACAAATCTACAGCAATTCACGGATAGCCGTAACGGAAATTTCGATTTTTTCGAAAAATCAATAATCACGTTAAACGAATAAATCGAAATCCCGTCGTTTATTATTTATTTACGATTGTTCGAACACGTCGCCCCCCGCCTTTATTATCGATTATATATCCAGTCGGTGTGTTTGATCGTTAGGCGCGTTCACGAAGCGTGTGCGAACGAACGTCGACGGCATTATGTAACTATGGTTAAGTCGGAAACAAAAATGGCAAAGACTTTAACGATATTAACGAGAAAAACGATTTCGCCCTAAGTAACGACGTTGATCAACGAAAGGCTAAAAAGGCATTTTCGTGGCGGAAAATGGAAATGTACCCAAATCACCGTGTGATTCGGGCACCCGGGGTCGTTTAACGCGTAACGATTATTGTCTCCATAATTATTCCGTCGTCGCCGTCGCCGCCAATCTTGAACACCACCCTTCTACTTTCCCCCCACGAGCAAAATACACTCCGCGGAGTGCTTCGGCGGACGGCGTTTACTTGACAGCTCCCTCATGCTGCGGATGACGTTAGCGACGCGAAAAAATAACCCGAATATATTTCCGTCCGTTTCCCCGCCGCGCTCTTTACGATACATTTACTCGACGGGCGCGCCGGTAAATAATACGCGCGCCGCGGGGTTGGTTATATGGTAATCGGTCAACTTCGCCGGGAATATTGTTTGCGGACGTCTCGATCGTCGTTCGGATTGCGTTTAAATTACGCGCCGGCCGCGCGTAATGACGACGTGCACTCGTGTCCGGCGTTTGAATATTCAAACGGCGACGGTCGTTTCTACGTTCCATTCCGTTTCGTTTTTTCTTAAAAAAAAAAGCGACTTTTTCCGCCTCGTCGAGGCGTCTCTTATTTTTCGTTTCGATTTTTTTATAACGATTCCGAGGCAATTTATGAACGAAGGCATTTTTGTCGCGTTACGACGCGAAATTTCGGCAAAATCGTGTTCGAAAATCGGACGTATCGCGTCCTTTTTTTATTTACGTTTTCCACACGCCCGTTGAATGCTCGTTCGGTTTATCGGCGAATCGCGTCCACCCGAACAAGCACACAACTTGCGTACAATTTTTACGTTCAGCCGCTGTTGTTCACGCCGTTTTTGTGGCGACGCTCGACGTCGTCGTTTGATCGTATTATTAAAATTAAAATTGTAATACAACCATCCTTGTGCCACGTTTGGAGAACTGGCACGTAACTACGAATCATTCGTAAGTTACGGATTTTATGAATAATTTACACAAAACGCTCTTGACGCGTACACTTCTTCGTTTTGAGAGAACCGTTTCCGGAATAAAATCGTAATAATAACACGAACGAATCAACGTTTCGCATTATTATTATTTAACCGCGTTTAACGATAGCGAAAAGACGTTAACAAGTTGTAAACAAATCGTTCGCCGACATAATATTATCCGTTATAAACGAAATTACGTCGTAAACCGTAATAACGCGTAATAAATATGTACATAAAATACGGAAAAAACTTATTTAAAAAATATTAATTTTTTTAAAAAAAAAATCTTCGACGTCCGTTCTATGTTAACAGTGTTCGGTTCGGATATTAAAAATTACGGTTAGATGAAATCAGGAATAATACGTTTTTATTCGAAGATTCCTAGAAAACGTAAAAAACGACCTTTTTTCCGTTCGACGAATATATTATCGTACGTATGATTAGATAACGAGTTGACTGTCAGACGGGTTGATCCAAATACGACTAACCGACTTGGTACATTTGTCGAAATGTAAGACAGTGTCGGGTAGAACGTAAACTCATAACCCACATCGTGGAGCGTGGAAAGTTATCGAAGCCGGCAAATCGATCGTATTCGACGACATAACGTACGTTCATAAATCGAATAAACGTAAAACGCCAATAGATTGGACGCGTGACGATCGTTTTTCAATTTTTTTAAAATCGAGTACGCTACGCGTTAAACTTACGAGTAAAAATCAATTCCGCGCGAGAAAAATACTGGACGCGCGCGCTATACCGGTCGTTACGAAACCAATAGAATTGTCCGACGTGAGAACGAGAATTATATTAGGGAATTCGACGGTCCGGACATTTTTCGATTTTCCCAAAAGGTGGTCGCCGATGGACGGCGGACGACGGTTGCTCTAACGTCTTTTGTTTAAAACCACGGACGCTATTACGTTTTTTCGGTTATTATTACCGCCCCCCCCTTCCCTCTCGGATAACAGTTCGATATTCGTTCCCTAAATCGGTCGCGTTAACGTACCGAATGTTCTTGGCCGGTTAATCTTCCTAGACATTGCGCCGTACGGATATTGTGTACGGACACGTTTCGTGTTCGGTATTAAAAACGTATTATTACGCGATCCCTACGTGCCGATCTCGTTCGTGTAATTCACGCCCGTCAACGGTCCGGCTAATCGTTTTCAACCGAGTCGTCGATCACATAGATCGGAACCACCGTACGGTATCGGCCACGCGCGACCGTGTTTGTACTTACAAATTGGAGGGGTGCGTTCCGTCGCGAAATAATCGTACGATACCGTACGGACGACGGGATTCGATCGGACTCGAACGCGTGTCGATTATACGCAGTTTTCGCACCGTATTTTTCGGGGTACGCGCCCGTCCACCGTGAGTACCGTATGTGCCGAAAATTACGAGAAAATATATTCCAAACGGCGTTTCCACTTTTCGTCCTATCTATCGTTTTCTCCCCTGTACACGACAATGTGTACGACGTGCACGTGTTGTGTTCGTTATCGGATTATAGAATAAAGGCCGTTTCAGCGCGTTCGACGAAATAAATACACACACACACGCAGGAGTACACGTGTGGCTTGGAACGCGGGGAAGGGCCACGGGGATGGCGCAGACGTTCCGTCAATAACAATAATCGTGTCGGTGCCTGGTCGCGTACGGTAAAGCCATTACGTTCGTCAGTCGCCACCTTTATCTGCCGTCCGTGTTAAAAGCTCATCAACGCGTGGTCGCTCCGCGCGCCATTTTTGTGCGCCCGTACGTTTCCCCCTCCGTTTGTTTAATTCGACCCTTCACGGCGGTTAGCAGCTTCAGCGCGGCACCGTCGTCGTTAAATATTTATCGATATTATTCGTCGCCGGGTGAGGTTTATTAGGTTCGCGAGTCGTACACGTTATTCGTTCGGGTCGACAGGCACACGGCGACGGCGACCGTACGCGCGTATACCCGTAAAACGATTCGTCGCCCACCGGCGTCACTTGGATGTACGGACAGACATTCCGCGCGCGGACTATTGGCGACATCGAACGATCGTCGGCGTGCGCGTCGCTTTAACGACGCCGTACACGCGAACACGACGTTGAACAACACCTTACGCGTGTACAATAAACACCCGCCCCGTACGGGCACACTTCGGTGGCCGTGGTGTAAACGACGAAGGAGAGTCGCCGTCGAATAACGTTCGGAAATGGCGGCGACCACGGGCGATTAAATACGGGAATTTAGGACGAAGCGGCCCCCGGACAATTGGCGACCGACCGTTCGGTTTTCGTGCGAAACCCGTAATCCGAATTTGTCTGGCAGTTCACCAAAACACGCTGGTAGCGGCATCCGGCCGCCGTTTACGAGAACGAATTAACGTACACGGATAGAGATAGAAAGCGGCCGTCATCGACGGCACCAGAGACGTCCGACGTGTTCACGCTGCGCGCGATAATACGCGTCCGTTAGGTTTTATTATCTAAATCGTCTAGGAGTTGGCGCGCTTATTCAAAGTGTCACGAGCGCACGCGTCGCCCTTACAACGGTGATGGTAACGATAGAAACGAACGATACATCCGCTGTTCCGTATTATTCGCTCGACGCGAACGGACCGAATACATTACGAAATCCTAGTGGTAAATTACGTGTACAGTGTTGGCGCGTGACGAATTTTTCCACTTTTCCAAGTAGTTTCGAAGGATGATATTATCGCGGTATAAAATTCGTGACCCGCGGAAATTATCCTGGGAATTTCGTACGGATAAGACGCTTTTAAACGCCGCGTACGGGGAAATTGTTCGTTGGCTCGAAACGGATTAATTGTACGTATTTTACCGGACGTTTAAAGGTTAAAATTAAAACGCGGCGTTTTCGTAGCGAGATATTGGGAAAAATTACCTTCGTCCCCCCCCTCCCGGCGAATTTTATCCTACCGATCTGTCCTCCTTAATATCCGTAAAACTTTCGACGGGCGAATTTTAAGACGGTTAACACACACACACACACACACACACACACACACACCCCCTCTCTCTTGCCAGAATATTACGTTATTTTCAATCTCGCGTTACGGAACATTTTGAGAGCAAACCGTTCTCGAACTTTTTAAAATAAACAACTACGGGAGAACAAAAATCAATTTTCGTACGGAAACTAACCGGCTTCTCACGGCCTCCTCTACGCAAGTGTTTCGTGTAGAATCGGTCCGTTGGTTAAATTCGTTTTCCACCGACAATATCACATTACCGGGACGACCAAGAGACGACGATAAAATATTATCACAAACGTGCAGAATGGCGACGAAGCATTCCGGGAAGTCGTAATTTTTATACGAATCGACGCGAATTATTAATTTCGATTTTACCTTAGTTACCGGTGACGGAAGACAAAAAATCGTTCGTCGTCGACCGCATATATATATATATATGTAGAGAGTTCGGATGTTGTATAGAATTGGAATATATGGTCGGCCCCATTCGGTGTTTGTTCACTTCTGGTAGTCGTAAACAGTGTTTATATATATATATAAATATGTCGAGGTTTTATTTCGACGTGAAAACTTTTAATCTTTATTAACTCGGTTTGATAGTAGAAACGAGCAAATAACTTAAGAGGATTCATTTATAATCGTTACGGAATTTATTTAACGCGTTTTCGTTCCGCCCGCCGCCTGTGTATATTTTATTCGCGAATAAAAATTGCGCAGCTGTCGTTATTTACGCGAAATTAGCGGACGGGGGTTCCATTGTCGGCGCGATAAACTTTTGATTGAAAACCGTGCGACAGGGATTTTCCGCGGACGGGATTTAATTAAAAACTAATTGCCGTTTACGAACGTACGAATATGAATAAAGTACGTATTTTTATTTATTTATTTTTTTTTTTGTATTTACGACGATAACGCGCGAAAACGAACCGTCTCGCCGCTAGAGTCTGCTCGTAATTTACGAGTCTTCCGGACACGCTTATACGCGCGTATACCGTAATTATTACGCCATGTAAATAATCCTTATCTAATCGCCGGGCGCGCTACGTTTAACGGTCTAAAATGACTCGTTAAGTTCGCGAAATATATTAACTCGGATCGGCCTCCGAGTAAATGGTGATGGTGATGAGAGGGTAACTTCGAACGGGTAATAATAACTTTCCGAGCATACGTTAGTTAATATGTAAAGCGTATTACGCGTGCGTTTATTCGCTAGAGAAAACGTTTTTCTCTCTATCGGTTTTCCCGACATTTTAGCGCCCGAATAACGATATTTTTTAAAAAAAAAAACCGACGACCACCATCACCACGTTCGAATTACGATTATTCGACCACCGTACCGATATAATAATAAAAACGTATAGCCGTCAGAAACCGCGAATTCGGTACGAACGATAATATGATGGTCGACCGTATCGAAGAGGAATGGCGGAATGCCCGAAAATACTTAAAGGGAACGTATATTCGGGGTGTTTTACTTCGTCGGGCATTTTGTACGCGAGCCTACGCGGCCCGGCCGTTCGCGTGATTCGTTTTTTTAAAAAAACCGCCAAAACGTACTACAACGTCTACACGCGCGTGACGGCGATCGACGGCGGACGTCTTCGAACGGCACTTTTACGGGTAAAAACGAAGGCGTATGGACCGCGGTTCCGTGTCGGACTGCGTCGAACGCCGAAAGTTGGTGGACCGAATAACGATATTGAACCGATTGGACGGCGGCGCCTATATTCCGACGACCGAGTCGAGAACACGTCCGTGTCACTTTCCGAAATCGGATTCGTTCGCCGGAAATCCACCGTCACGTTACTGTTCGTCGACAGCGCTTCGGTGCCGAATCGTTTGTTTACCGTTCCGCGTTCGCGTTAGCGTACACGTTTCTCCCGACCGACTAATCCCGTCTACGAACCGTATACGTAGATTTTCGATCGAAAAATTACTATTCGCGTACACGGACGGTAATTGTTAGCGCCCATCGACGTAATACGTATGTGTATAACGGATACGTTTTTGACGACATTAAATTGACAGTAGCGCGTGTACTGGCCGTGGTTTTTTTTTTTTAATTTTCGAACACTCGTGATTCGCCCCCGTCTATTGCGATTATTTCCCGTTCGTTTCGGACGTTAACGATATATATATATATATTTCGATATTGAAACGAATACAACTTAAATTACGTTACGAAGTACGACGATATTTGAGAAATACGAAAAAACGGCACACGTTACGATTATTATTTACCGATTAAACGTAAAGGGAAGGGGGTGGGCCCGGGCCGTACGGGTTGTTTTCGATTATCTCTTATAACTTTATTTTAACGTTCGCGTCGACGTTGGATAACGCGAGACGTACGGCGAGTTTGACAGTTGGAGATCTGTTCCGAAATTCGGTTTTTATCGCCGCCACTGTCGCAAATCCAATTTCGCGATTATACGAAACGAACGGACGTGCTGACTCGAGCTTAACTATTGTATCTCGAACGGACAACCAGAACGGTTTCGAATATTTACGATCCTCGTCGTTCGTTCGCCACACACGCGAAAATCGTTCGCCACTCCCGGTGCGGGGGGGGGTGGGGCACCGTCGGCTTCTGAAAACGAAATACGAGCGAATTGAAACGTTTAGAGCGGTGTCGTCTTTACCGGAGTGGGTAGGTAAGTACTTGGAAAGGAGGGACCGCGATCGAAAAATCGTCGGAAACGAAACGAATTCAACGCGACGGTCGATTTTCCAAAATAACGTAAACGACGAGGAATTGCGCACGGACACGTGTTCAATAAACACACAGACAAAATGTATTAGGAATTATATTTCAAACTTGCGAATTATTTAAACGGATCACCTTCAGTTCTTTAGCGTCAATACAACGCTCCCAACGGTCTTGCCACATATTGAAACATCTTTGAATTTCCATCATAGTTATAGCCCTTAGCTCTTGTGACGCGTTATGGATAATTTCGTTAACGTCTTCGAATCTCTGGCCTTTGAGGGTACTTTTTAGTCTCGGAAACAAAAAAAAAAAAAAACAACACAGGCCGC
>JAIPRN010003112.1:0-23863 GCA_025469175.1 Geopemphigus sp. TES_GeoC_2020 | reverse complement strand
CACGTATTTCGGACGCCGGGTTTGAATAATAACGCGGTCGCGATATTTCGGTACATACAATTTAGATACCTGACGGTTTAAACAATTTGAACGTTCGATTTAAAACGGCGGGTTTTTCTTCCTTTTTCACCGGCGCGCTCCGAGTAATTTTTATCGGTTCTGTCGGACATGAAATGCCAAACTCCATTAGAAACCAATTAAATTTTCGGTACTTCTTTCTCTCGACGATATATAAGTGACGTTTCGTTATTTGATTTCGTAGCCGGTCGTGATTGTTTGTATTTTAAACGTATACGTCGTGGCGTCGATAAGGATAACGGATGTTTGATTAATTTTTTTCTTTTTGAAATTTTAAACCGTTTCCTTAGTAATAATTATCATTTTTTTGGTCCCATAAAACTGTTGTTTTTCTTCGAATAAAATTAATCGAATATCGGGTTCACCGGAATTTCATTACGACGCCGTTTTCGAGTATTTATTCGATTATAAACACCTACAATTATATATCGGTTTGTTGACAGATTTAAATTATACTCCGTCCCTGTTCGTGCAGTACGAAATCGCTAAATTTCCACATTTACTTATATATATATATAAAATGTAATTATTCGTATTCAGTTTTCGTTAGTTTATTGGCGAAAAGAACTAGTTAAAGATGTTTTTTTTCAATCCCAACACGCCGAATGGTCAAACTCGGAGTGTGTATAGTAATAATCAGATTGGTGCATTCGATAACGTCGTGTCAAAATTACAAATGTACCGAAATTGTATTGTGAGCGCTAACCTTAATAATATATACGACGAATACTTTGCGTATGGAACTCAATGTGCCGCCAGTAAACTGAAAATAATAGCTACGCGTGTAGCTAAAATGCCCGATATTTTAGGTTTTCCGAAAAAATTATTTAAAAAAACGTTTATTTCGCGACGCCGTTACTCTGACGAATATTAAAACGTTTTACTAGATATAACGTCGAAATACTATTGTCATTATATTTGTCAACATTCGCCATTATTATTTACGTACTTTTTTTAATTATCTTCGTACTTCTATGTATTATAATTTAAAAACCGTAGTCTCTATAAGCGTATTACAACGTAACAAACGTACGTATAGAAGTAATATTATGTTTTTAACTGCTGAGTTTACGTGAAACCGGATACGTAACATATCACGGCAAGTAACGTCTCGCCCGTATTCTAATTGTGTAAATAATAACGTCAATAACGGTACGTACGATTTACGATTACAAACGGATTGACTGAAATTGCGAAAATCGTGTTATCGTCGCGGTCGTCACTATTATTATTCGACGTAGGATATCCGACGCCGGAGAAATAATTTCGGGTGTGGCGCGAACAGTAAAATTTACTCCGGCCGATACGGATATTCGGCTAAACGCCAAAAACAGACGTCGCCCTGAGCGTACAACACGCGACCGCGGTGGTACACGTGCCGTCGAATTTGCCGCGACGATCGCGGAAGATTTTCTTTTCCTCCGCAACGGATACGTTTCAGAACGTCGTGTTTTTCAGGACGACGGAGTATAATAAAAAACGAAAAAACCGCGAGTTTTCGTACGAAACGTATACGGTTAAGTAGGTCTAGTCGAATTAAGTTAGCCGAACATTTCCCAAACTTTTTGTTTCGCGTTCGTTCGTTTTATGCGAAACACGCTATTTCCATGAGCAATGGATACGCCAACGAATTTAATTACGTTTATTTCGAAAACTCCTTTATACCGACGTCCGTACGAAACGATATTTAAACGTTATAACGCGAACGTAGATGAAAAAACTTATTACAATTTTTGTTCATATACTTCATATATTTGTATTACCGTACGTAATTAAAAACCAATTGTACCGTTAATGAATAAACTAAAATTATAAACGTATGGTGTACAACAATACACACGGAAGAGTTGATAAAATGGTCGGTACAAAATCCAAATGCGTGAATTATTTTTAAAAATATCGTAGATTTAATCACGGTGACCGGTTAACACGTTTGAATTAGGATTAACGATAAATCGCTCATAATTTTACGATCGTTCCAACCTATAACAATAAAACGGGAGTAAAATATGGATTGCGGGCATTTTTCGAATCGCTAAATTTACCGAATTAACGATAACCGATGACGACGTCGGCTTTCACGTGAATAACCAACGATCGATTTTTATAAAAGTATTCGTATTTTCAGGTCTCGTGGGTCCGGCACCGGGACATTCATCTGCTGACCGTCGGCCGGTATACATACACCGGTGACCAACGGTTCCGGTCCATCAATCAACCGCCAAGCGAGGATTGGACGCTCCAGATCAAGTACCCTCAGATCAGAGACTCGGGAATCTACGAATGCCAGATATCTACCACGCCGCACATCAGCCAGTACATCCATCTCCAAGTGGTCGGTGAGTACCTACGCGTCGTACGACGAGTTGTTATTTGTTGCCTACGGAAAACCTATGCAGCGCGTACATTCGAGTACGCGAATCCGTCAGATTTTGGGGACGAGTCGCGCGCGTTTAAATATATTTCTAATTTACGACCGTACGTCGATAATTACTTTCGTAATTACGGCCGAGCCGAACACCGTTAAAGCGTTCTACTTAAATATTAAAATATGTCGGTAACGATAATATTCAATAAAAGCTCGCTGCGATCTTTATCGCGACAAATTGGACATTATTAAAATGAGTTATGGATCGACGAATACGAAATGTCTTATGATAAAATACAAAATTAATATGTACCTACGCGTTATAACTAGATTCTATATAACCTATATTATATTGTAGACTATGATCAATAATCAAAAATTGCGTGGTTTATTTAAGTAAACTTTTTTAGAAAACGTATTGCCTTATATATATATATATATACACGAAAAAACTATTTTTACATTATATTATTTACTGTATATTAAACTCCTTCGGGCTTTTAGTGTAATGATATACTTGGCGTAATTTTCGCTAAAAACAATTTGAGAAAACATTATTCGACGTCTGTAGCCATTATGTCTAAGTGTCCGGGCGACACATATCTATTTCATTCGTATTACCTCCGCTATTGACACTTAGTATACGTACGAAACACAAAAATTAAGCTAGAAAATTGAAAGAAATCTTCGCCTATTTTTCGAGCCAAACCGCGAAAAACTGTTATTCATAATACTAGGATATTACGTCGTTATCTAAATATATTTTTAATTTTTAAAAACGGGAGGTCATAACCATTTTGTCACAATGACGGGTGAATCTGTTTTGTTACTTATTGAAACGTAATAGTTTCGAAGTAAAAAAACCGTTTATGATGTCGTTTCTCTTATGACGTTGCACATACTCGGACGCGCATTGTCGTTATTTATCGTATAACAATAGCGATCTACTTATTTTAACTATGTACACAAACGATTATTAATGTTTATATATTTAAATAAAAAAAAAAACAAAATAATACGCGTCGGAAGTAATAAATTTTAAATTGAAATTTTCTTCTCGGGCGAGGCGTGATAAAAATATGGGGCGGGTTAATAATATTTTCAATTGCCGCGGAAAATTTATTCATTGCCTTTATTGTAAGTTGCAACGTCGTATATCTAAAGTTTTGTATCCTTTTTGTGTTCATAACTATTGACGTTGTGTGCGCATCATAATTGAACAATATTCGACCGGGAAACGTTACGATTGTGGAATCACGAGTTTTCCCTGTAGCGAAGAGAAAAATGCATTTTCGGTTTGACGAATATTTTCGTATCGATCTATTTTATGATCTGTCTAACGATCTTTCAAAACAACAACGTCAAATACGAAATCATTTTTACTCTAACATGACGTCTTTTAGTGTCCCCTTCCTATCGTCAAATGTCTAGCCGATATTAATAGCGTTACGAGGAGTAACTACTTTAAGGTATATATATATATATATACATTACGGAATAATAATAGAGAAGATAAAATGGAAAATACCGCCGGTGGGATACCAGGCATTCCAATAATTCCTCTCGTCGTTATCGACGTTCGAGAGAAGTATATTATATTATTCAAATGCGAGCGGTGTCGAATGTGTCCCGTCTACTACCGCTTGTCCCCGGAAAATGTTCGTCTTAAAATTTGTTAATATTAAAAACTATAAAAAAAAGGTGCGAAAAATGTGCGGCATTATTATTCTTATCGCGAATAAAATAAAATAAAATCTCGCGGTAACTTATTTTTTATTGTTTTTTTTCGCATTACAAACACTTGTACCACTAAATATTTGCCCGTTAGTTTTTCATCTCGTATACTATAATATAGTACGTGGTATTCTCTTTTAATGATTAACAAAATATTTTGTTCCACGCGGTACCTCTGCGGACTATCTTTAAACCGCCCAATCCATTACATTATTATCACGTTAATATACGCTCAAAAAAACAATCGAAATTTACGTATTTTTACATAATCTGTTGTCGCTTAACATTTTTTATCGGAATCATTCCTTCCGAAATTTTACAACGTCCGAATTCGTTAATGCTTACCGTTTCTAGTTTTCGCTAGAACGCATTTTGATTGGCGCGTAATGTGCAATGCGCGTAACAGTAACATTTGTGAAATGAAAGGAATTTGAAAACGTATTTTTTTATAAAATTTATTTTTAATATTACTTTAATTATCGTATTATTCCGTGGATAGTATTCGTTATAGTCACGAACCTAATAACGTTAAAAATGTTAATATTATGTGCATGTATCATCGATATCGTATTGAATAAATGTATTTGTATTCGCCATCGAGCAATTATTTTAAATAATAATCTTTTTCAATAGTAAAAAAAGCGATTAGTTATTTGAACTCGTGTTAATTGAACGAATTGATTCGACGGCATTATAAAATATCGACGCTAATTTAACGATAACGTTAAATTATAATAATATAAAAAATCCAAAATAAAAATTCAAAAATCTTGTAACTTAGACGAAATAAAACGAACGATAATTTTGTTGCAAACATTCTATACGCGATAAAATTAATTCGTATTAACGAATTATTTTCGAAATATTTATAGATAAAGAAAAAAGTATTGAAAATGAAAACATCGATAATGAGATGCCCTTCACGAATTTCCTCCCACTGGAGGGCATACATTTTTCGCCCTGGATAACAAAGATACACTCTCTGTATATTTATCGTTATATATACACACAAAGGTGTAAATCAAACGATAATAAACGTAACACAATTAACAAGTGTGAGCCTCTGTCTGTAAAACAGCTTTTTACGGTACAAAGTATTTATTTTTTGTTGTTAGTACGATGTAATTTTATTTGTACACAATACAGCGTAACTTACAGCACTAGTTAGTCTCCGTCGGTTTTATTTTTTAAAGTTATTTTTTCCAATTAAACGAACCGTCTGGTATGCCCTCGTATTTCCGTCCAAATTAAATAAAATTAAAACGGTTCGGGGGAAGAATCAAAAAAAAAAAAAAAACTACGTAGAACTGAAGTCTAATTTTTTCCAGATTAAATAAACAACTAAAATCAGGATTTAGCGAATTTAATTAAATATTTCAAAGCCTACCTTTCGGTTCTCAATAAAAAAAAAATATAAGCTTTTATCCTATTTTTAATTAAAAGACGAACTATTAAATTTTAATAAAATAATTCGATATTTAAAACTCATTTTTCGTTTCTATACAGTTGTTGTATTATTGATCGATATTATATATAACATTGTCTTCTTACGTAAATACATTTTTATTTTTTATGAAAAATGTGTCGATTGAAAAATAATTATTCTACAAATTATAATATATACAAAGGTTAATGATAACGTGTTGTTTTCAAAACAAAATTTGTCACGTACGATTTTAACTAAAATAAATGTCTAAGGACGTAGTCGTTATATTAATATACAGTTTGAATAGGCATCGGTTAACGTGAAATATACAACCCATTTTCGTTTATACATTATAGAGGTTCTTCGGCCATTTATCGTCGAGAGTTACGTTTTCCAATTTCAAATAACCGTTATAATCCCGATAGTTTTATAATTCCCGAAAATCGTAGACAGAACAATCGCTATTATCACGAAAATAATGTGTACGTGTATTTACTGTTTAATATTATTTACAAAATAATTACACCGTCGGATACGATAAATGATACGCGGTAGTGGAATTGTTGCCCTATACGGCTTGTTACGATGGTAATATTATAAAACGGATTTATACAAGTTGCGTCATCGACGAAATAAAATTTCTTCGGGCCTATATTTAAAAATAGCTTTTTATATCGATGTTTACGATCTTATTTTCTCTTTTTGACGTTTTTAACGATATATTTCGGTTATTTTATGACTGAGCGTTAAACGATTTGTCGTTTCGCATATATGTAACTCGTTCGATAATTTCCTCCCGTTAATAATTATCTTCGTTATTTTAGCCGCGTTATGATTAGAGCCATATGGGTCGTAATCTCGAAAATGACAATCGAGTAAACTTTCTGACAAAAATAATATAGATATTTGCGTAATTTCAACGCGAACAATTATCACCGTAAACAGATTCAACGACAGTACTAATGTTTTCGAATAGCCCGTTATTTTGTTTCGAAAATATTTAGCGTAATATTAACGTAACGGGGCCAATAAATACCGGAGAGATAGTCGTTTTCGGTTAAACGCGTTAAATAGCGAGGTATCATGGCCGGAACGACCGTTGTTTCGCCAGCGCGCTTTTATATTATTATTTCATTTACTATAATCACGTCTCACACGGCGTGTGGACGTTTTTAATTATTTATTACGTTTCGACGTTATTTAATATTGCGCGAAGTACATAAATCTATATTATACACTACAGAATAAATATCAATTCGCTCCAATAACGTATTCCAGTAAACATACTTTTATGAAATATGTAACGGGATAATATTTACCTAAACCGCATAATCGAGTTAATATCCCGGGATTATTTTTCGAATATTAAATTTTATATCTTTCGAATAAAACGCGCGGAGATAAATCAAATTGTTATCGATTCAAATTTAAGTGAAATCCATAAATTTAGATTCTGCGTAAAGCTAAAAAACGTATCGATTATACCGTGAGGTGTTTATTTCGTCTGTGAACACTTTTTCGTATAGGAGTGTTTAAATGATATTGACGCGCGTTACGTTCCCGTAGCGAACCGTATCTAATTCGTACGTTATTCGACGCGTGTTTCCATATATTGCCACTAGCTTCCATCGGAGCGTCATTCAAAACAATTAAAAAATTGCGAAACGTTCGTTTTGGATACACACAATTATTAGATTTGTTAAGAGTTCGAAAACGAATACGATTAATTAGACGCCCGTAATATTTCAACATTATTTATGATATTCGTTAATTATAACGAACAATTACCGACGCTCAAAATCGTTTTTCGAATACGATGATTTATCGTAGTTTTCAAAATAATAATATTATTATAAAATCTCCGTATGGACGATTCATTCAAAACTAATATCCATATTACTCGCTAACTTTGTTAATCTTAACCTTCGTTAATAAAAATAATAGTAATAATATCGACGAATATTGTTTATATTATTTTTACTATCGCTATATTAAGAACATGTTCGCATTATAGAAATGGAAAAATTTTCAAATTATACGAATATGTTTATTGTACTACATTATTTCAAGTATATATGTGGCGCGTTTCAAACATCCGAATGTTTGATATTGCTAGCCACAATTGCGTTAAAAGCCATACCGCGTTTTGTACCTACAGTGAACCAGAATGTATCTAAAGAATTTCATTTTATTATATAGACAAAAAATGTTTCGAACGAAAATGTAAAAACCTCCTCGTAGAAAATTCGCCAAATATTAGTAAATACACAACGCGTGTCCTAAAATATTTTACGTCACGACGCTTTATATAAAAAAATTGTCGTTCGCGATATGAAAAATCACGTTAGTTTAGTATAATTTCGACATTATTCGTCGGAAACAAACGTTATAAACATCAAAAGCGAATTCACGAAAAATCAATCCTACGTGACTAGGACACGATTATTTATATTTATAAATGTATTGACATTAAAGTTTCGCGTAACATGAAAGTCTTTTATAACTTTTTAAACAAGTACACGTCACGTTCAGTTTTTTATTTTTTCCAAAATAATATTGTTATTTTGATAATTTTCGATATTCGAAACGTACAATAGTTGAATGAATGAAAGGTAGAATGCGAAGGAAAATACGGTTTTATTTCTCGGTGTCGTTTTACTGTGGAGTTCACTATTCCTGTCGACTTCGTTGTTTTATTTTTATTATTATAAGAGTTGATATTTATCTGATATAAAAAAAACCCCGATATCCGAAGTCTTTCACATTATGCTTTTTTTCCCCATTATCTGCAAATGAAAATTCTTTTTATGTTTACGCGTAACACCGTACGTCCGATATTGGCTACGAGATCATTTCTGTCGATGATTAATATTCCGTATTTTCCGTTCACCTACCGTTAAAAAGATTCTTATTTAACGCGGAATAGAGTCGCTTTTTTCGACGAACGTTATGATCTTTTAACGACAACTATCGTGACACATTAAAAATTTTTTCTACGATTCCCGCTGCCGACTTTTGAAGTCTCGCGGACACGGGTTGTGTAGCGTTTCTTCCAGAACGCTTTTTATATGAACTGTACTCGACTAACCGATTCGCAACCCGACGCGCGTTTCGCCGAAGTTGGAGTTCATTAATTTTAATAACGGGAAATCTCCACGTTGACAGTTAGTATCTATTCGTATTGTTTTAGTAAAAGTTTATCGTTTACATTAAATAAAGTGCTCTGATGTTTGTAGAGTTCTCGGGGAATCAGAAAATACGTTTTTGGTCTACATATACCTCGAAGCTCTTATTAATCACTTTCTATATCATTGACAATCGGCATATATATATAATTGTGAGAATCAATATTATTAGTTATATTAATTCGATAAGCGCGATCGATGAAAGATAAAAGCGATAAATTATTTTTGAATAGAGAATATTATCCATCGGCGATAACTCCTGGAACGCTTTTTTTCGCTATTATTATTTGTTTTAGATTAGGGGACACTATTGTCGTTTAGTCGTCTGTATTAGACGATTGGTGTTTCTTGCAACGCAAATTCAAGACAAGAAAATGTCAACGATCCAAATTTTTTATTACTTAATTTAACAGTTTTATTGACAGTAGGTGGTGATAACTCACTATGGAAATAGGAATCGTAATAAAGTGTGCCTGTTGTCGTTCCCCGAATTCCTGAACCGAATTGTTTAGAGTAAATGAAAGCTTTCGGATTTGTTTGGTCGGAGCACGCAATTTTAAACCATAGGACTAAACCGATTTCGTTAAAAATGTATACATATTGAATTTGTTTTCGATTATTAACCTTGTATTAGTCTGTTCACGATCAACTGGTTTTTAATTTTGTGGAAAAATAAACGTCAATTTAATAGCGGGAACAGTATGCCGAACAGATCGAAGCAGCGTTGCCGTATATTTTATTTCGTAGAATCGGATAATTGATTGTACGGCGAGTCATTTCTGAGAATATTGGGTACATAATAATCGTAAATCGCATCGGTGACGCGCGCTTATAATAATGACTTAGTCGATTTGCGGTTGATGGCCCGAGTTTATTTGACGATATTCGTGTGAAACCGAACGCGTTTCGATATTATTGGACTAAACTTGCGTAGATAATTTCTATTAGTTGGCGATTAAATGAAAAGATAAACGCGTTGATGACCCGGTGGATCGAATTCGTGTACTCACATAATATAATAATTCCCGTTGTAACGTAACCGTTTTATGGGTAACGTTGTTTCTTTATCGGCGCCGCTAATCTGGCACGTATTGTTTTTCACTCGTCTTAAACTCTACAACGGTTATTGTCGTTTTTATTTCACTTTTATATTCGCGTGTTTCTTCCTGATATAAATTACGGTGGAACCGTTACTTTTTTCTTTTCACGTCCGTTTGTTCGAATTTATTTCCTTTTTTACTCCGCGTAAGGCTAAAAAATGTTCTCACTTACCTTTCATACCTTAACAAATAAATTTGTCACCGGATTTCGCGCGCGAATAACGACGTTTTATCTTATTTGTCACTATAATTGAATTCCGTAATATCATCTGTATAACCGTTTTCATAGTGAAATGCACGTGCCGACTTCTAGCGAAAAACAAAAAAAGAACAACAACAACCTCTCCTATTATTTGAAATTCTAAGCGCGTCCTACGATTTATTCGTTTATATTTATGCAACGCGTAATATTATGGAGAGAGGGGTTTTTTTTTATCATTTCAAAACCGTACCGTTAATGTGGCCGCTTTTGAATATTATTTTTTCAATATCTGATTCCGTGTCATAAAACCGTTCAAAAATCACATTTATAGTGATATATTATCAAGCTCGAATGCCATTGTCTATTTTCCAAACACATATTGCGTATGAGTTATGACGTTATATTATTGCACGAATCTAAAATAATTACGTTCGGTATATTTCGCGAAAATATATCGTACAGTATCGGTATTTTTGCATTTTTGTTAAACTGCAATATTTGTAGAGCGATTCGTTTTTACATTGTGTACAAACGTTTGTACTAAATTATTTATTAATCGTTATCATACGAATAATTCTCGTTTTTATTTGTAGTTTTGTTGTTTATATACATAAAATGTTATTAATTTCTCAAATACATATTTGTTACAATTTTGTTCATAAACAAAATGTTCTACTAATATTAAATACGCGTTAATAGAATACGGTATTTGATTTAATTTTAGGCATCTTTAATATCGGTTTGACTAAACATTATCCGCGTCTGGTACACGAAAATACGTAAATATACTCACCGTATCGCGAAGAACGAAATAAAAATAGTACCAAAAATAAACGATAACATTTTTATAGTCGGCAAATTTTCGTCGTAAATTATACGTTTATATCGTTCGACGTTGATTTTATAACATGTAAATTACGTCGTATATTCGCAATTTCTTTACAATAATAATGCCGTTTGGAACTATCGAAAAATAGCACGCCGAAATGAATATTACGCTTTATTAAAATGAATTCGGGACGCGTTGACCTATATAAAGTGGTTTTAGAGAACGGCCACGAAAAAGACCGGAAATAGCGATATTATGTTAAGAATAAAACTAACGTCAATTACATTTTGATAATTCTATAACGAATCGAAGGATCTTTTCGGATTATTTCCCGATTTGTATTCGTTGTTTTTGGTGTATTGGGAGTATGAATGTTAAATTAGGGTAGGGAAATAAGTCAGTAGCTTAAAACACACTTGCTTGAATGCAAAAACACGATGACAAAACAATTACCGACTTTGAACGTATAATTTATCTTGATACGACCGACTGATCGAATAAAATATAAAGCGGATAGAACAAGCGTGGGTTTGTAGATCGACCGTCCATACCATACTCTGTTAAACGCTCGCGTTAAATCCAAAAATCTCCTGAAAATTGTTTTTGACAAAATTGTTTTTCGTCGAATTAAAAGAAACCACGTTAAATCTGTTAACCTATCGATCCGATAGACAATAGAGTCTAAAACCGAGTCAAGTGTTCAGAATTACGTCGCACGTTTACGTCACGATTTTGACTACAATCCATTTTCAAATACCTCGGGGTTTGTAGTGTTTGGTGAATACCTTATTGGTCTACGCGTAACTTTAATTCGTAACAACGGTTTGTTTGTTACCGTGGCGACCGATTACGATATTTTTCACTTTCGGCCCCGCCGACAAAGGCATTCTACATACGTTAAAATAATAAAATAACCTGGAGTACGACGTAAGAAAAAAAAAATAACGAATTTCGCGAAACTTTAATGTACAAACCGACGCGTATAAGTACACACACGTATACCGTTTTAAACACTCGGACGAAAAACAATTAAAATATAAATCCCTAAGTTCGTATTTCTTGGATCGTAATACGTCCGGGCCGTATAAATATTATATTAATATGCGTACGCGCACATACACATACTTACATATATATATATATATACGTTTTATAATACGAGTGCCTGCTATTGTGCGGAGTCGATGGTTAGGTTTTCGACGGGTACGGGATTAGTACTTAGTAATCATCAGCCAATGCCGGTCCTCGTCCGCTCTTCCGCGCCCCGTCTTCGTGGAAACCCGGCTATGCCGCGTCAGTGAACAGACCTTGGGTACTGTACACTCGTGGGTATAAATATATATAACAATATCGCGTACGCGTTTTCGGAATAATTTCGTCCGGCTTTCCCTCGATCATTTCGACGAAATATGTTCCCACAGGCGTTCCACAAATCCGTCCCGGCAATACCCCGTCACGTCGGTTAGGTATACGGATTTATGTGTTACAAGGACGCTTAGAGCGACATCGTGTACGTATATACTCGCCCGACGAACTCCTTTTTTCCGTCTTCCGTTTTGTTTTGGGTTTTTTTTTCCCGAAAACCCGTAAAACGTAAACTTCGAACGTCGTCGAACGTGATTTTTCGAAAAACCTATTTCGATCCGTTTTTGTATTATTACCACGGTTGAATACACTAACCAATTTGAACGTTATGTTAAAAGATATTTCGGTAGTTTTCAACAGTTGCGTACTAAGGGAGGGGGGGAGATACCTCTGAAAATTTTAGGAAAACTTCATTTCTCACGAGACGTATATTTTTAGTCGATAATAACAAAAAAACTTAAATACACGTTATAATATTAAAAACGAATAATTTATTAAAGTTAAGAATGTGTCCGATTTCGTTAGGGTCGTCCGATTTATTTATTTAAAAATTAATTCCCTCCCTCCTCCCTGAAATTCAGGTTTAACTACGCCACAGGCTTTCAACTCGGTTAGTTATATGTCCATCTTAACGACGTTAGTTTAAACGTTTTATTAAAATTATTTTCAAAAAGTACGTTACACGAATGTTTATGAACATTCGAAACATTCGAGGTTTCGGTAGAAACGCAACAAGTGAAGTGACACAGCCTCTTTACCAGATTACACGTTCTTCTCCGAAATTAACGACATAAATACATTATCTTAGCCCGCTTTTAAACAAGCTTGCGTTAAATACGACGCCGCGATGCCTTCCAATGTTCATATAGAACGCTTTTACAGTGCTAGAGGGCAACTAATAGAATCATGACCGCGTACTATTCGAGACGTAAATTGATTTAAATTCGTATTTTGCATAAATAACGGAATACGCGTGTACTAAATTACAATATACGTTTATTAATTTCTCTTTAAACGCCTAATCTAATTAAGTGACTTCATTTCGCGAAAATGTTAAGTAACTTTAATCGTTACTAGTTATCGTTTTCATTTTTGGACGTTCTTTATTCGAACTACAATAGTTAGAAATATTGACCAATTCGTCCGTCCTTAATCGTTGCTGTCGCTATAACGATTATTTATTGCTTTATACAAACCAAGCGCACACATGTTATATATTTGTTTGGAAATTTTATCCTGAAAAGGATATTTATTAAATGGGGTGTAGAGAAAGGGATTTATCTGTATATGCCTCGACGTTTCGTAAAACCTATTTAGCGGGTTAAATTGCCGGGATTGATTTTTACGACAGAGATCTCGATCAGACTCGGCCGGTTTAATTAATACGAATATTAAAAATAATATTTTTCATTTATCCGTTCATTTCGTATATTGTCGTTAACGTGCCATTTGTCTAAAACGTTTTGGAATCAGTAAGTTTATTGATACAGTCGACTACTCTATAAGGAACGATCGTAATTTCGGAACTAAAACGTTTCATTAATACGAAAACCAAATTATTATTAATTTTCGTACGTACGTGGGATTTATAACATACGTTAATCGTATCGCATTGGCGTATTAGATGTTTGATTTGTTCGCAAATTTAAAATAAATACTCAGTTCTTAAATACGCGTGTAACAATCGTTTAATAGCGAAACGCGAACATATAAACTTGTCTAATTTAATTAACGCGCTTACGTTTATGGCGTACGAACTTAACGTGAGTATAATTACGAAATAATAAAAACGAATACTCGAGTAAAATATAGTAGGTACACGAATTCGAGAACACAGAACGAAGTCGAGATTTTACCGTTTAATGGGATTTTTTAATGTTTTTTCCATTGCGCAAATAACTTTTTAACGCGATCCGTTTCGATCGTTTCCGTCATAAATTTGAACGAATTAAAATAGTGAGATCGTTATTGTTGTTCGTGTACCGGCCAATACTTGATAAGTATCAACGAAATCCTGTTAAAAATTTTATTAGGTACATATTTTAAGCGCGTGTATACTGTTTCAAGTATACCTAAAATAACGGTAAAAAAATGAACGCAAACTTCAAAACGATATAATCATATATTGTTTCGTAAACAATACTTTTTTTTGTTTGTTCATTTTTCGTTGTACAAGAAAAGTTATTTTTACTTAATTTGTCGTATTTACGATAAAATTGTGTCGAACGACAGCTCGAATTGATCAAACTAAGTAAACGAATTCGTTTTTAGACGAATTTTTGAATACGCGTACTCACGGCACCACAGTGCGCCGAGTATGTAAACATTTTTCAAAAAAATTAATTCGTTCAACCAGTTTTGTACAATTTACAAACAAAATAATAACCATACCAATTGATCGACCGATAATTTTGTAATATAATCGAGACGAACAAAAAAATGGTTTGTTCGTACCCCGAACTAAACGTAAATTAACTTCGTAACAGCCCGAAACACGCCCACGATAATGGACGCGTAAAAAACAATATTATCGTTATCGAACGTTTTCGAGAAGATTTATTGTCGTAAAGCCATAACGTTTTTCGATGCGGGCGTGTCGGAATAAACGTCCCGTCTAACCGAGCGCGGTGCTAGAGTGTCTTCGGTACGAACGTGTCGACGAACGTGGGTCGTACACACAGGTGACCAATCAGGAAGGCGGAAATAAAATGTATAATGATATGCCGACATTACAGTCCGGGCGCAAAACCGTTAACGGCGCCCGAAGGGATAAGGAAGGAACGAGGTGATCGTCGTTATTCCCTTGCAGTCCGTATTCGAACAGCTTTCGACCGCCCGACAGCCCCCCAAACGAGCTAACGCATGGGCGATTGTAAAGGGATCCCGTACCGAGTCCCGGATCGTGTGTTTAGAACCGCCAACGAAAACGGAACGTATCTGTAACGCGAAAACCTAATCGTTTATTATTATTATTTTTCAGCCAATTTCGCGCGTTTTCCCCCCACGGCACCAATAAAGACGTTAACGGCGTTCTCTATTGTGCTGCCAAAATGCGTCTTATTGCACAATACAGTGCGTATGATGTGAAGTTAACCTTTCACTTTGCTTGTAGGATACAATGAGACTGTGGTAGATCTATGTGATAGTTTCAACGCACACATTTTCGAATCTTTACCAATTTAAATTAGCGCGACACAAATTGAAAACCGATCGTTGTTTTTCTAAAATATAAAATTCAAAATAACGGATGTCGATTGAATTTTTAAAAAAAAATCTTACATTTCTATTCGAATATCCCCGAAAAACTAATATGTAATTTTCCACTTAAATGTACAGTTAGAAAATCAAATCTATAAAACGTAATAAAATGTCATTGTCACCCGTACACCTTTTCCCTTAATAAAAAATGTTGAGCCCGTTACCGCTGTCACCTCTCACCGAAACACCTCACAAAATGTTGAAAAGTAGATTTTTATCTATTCCAAACCCTCGTTTTTTGTGCCGACTTAATAAGTGAAACGATAAATTTTCGTTTTAAGTAATTAACGTTTTTCCACGGGCTAAACAGACCCATACATTTTCGAGTGCATATTGTTCGATTACGAATTAACATTATCGGAAATTAACTATATTTCGTTTATACGTATTGTTACATTTAACGAAGAACAATTTGTAAATTTTTTTTATAAAACAGAAAATAAAATTAGTACATGTATACTTGTCTTAGAATAATGATAACGCGAACTAACTCTTTCTCACAATTACCATCCGAGTGAAATTTCAGGCGTAAAAAGTTGTTCGACGAAACTACGTAAATGTTTATGAACGAAAAATAGTTAAAAATAAACAGCGTTCGGAAATGGTTCGTCGTTACGATTGTCGAATTAAAATTAACGGATTTAATTATATCCGACGATTAAAATAAAACTTGGAATTTCAAACAACGATAATTATTTTATTATTTTGTTAAAAACACGCGGTTAACGGTTTAATTAGCTACCATTTTCAAACACTGTATTTTGCGCCTCAGATTTAATCGTTTCTTAAGTACTCGTTTACTTTTAATTGCTCGGCGATAAGTCGAGTGAACACCGTTCGTTGTTCGGGCTTGTAGTGTATTTAGGGATTTCAATTATAGTTTCGACACGAATACCGATAACATCGAAACAATAACGTTACGATACAAAATGCCTTAATCGTGAAATACCGATACATTGTGCTTGTAAAGTGTAAAGTTGCTTAGCACTTTTTTAATCGGAACTACTATCTATCTATTACGAATTACGATTAAGTTTTACCGTTTCGTAATTACCAACACGGAATTTATCAGTCCGTAAAATACGAAACATTTTATTTCGTCCGGAATAAAAGTAAACGAAAAAATAATTATTAAAATCCTTACGAAGTTTGATCGAGCTGTTTATTGTTCGTCTGTTTATTCGATGTTTTATTTTTCCTTTGAAATCTATCGAATTTCAAACATAACCCATATAACGTATCGTCTGTAAGGTTGAATATACAATCCATAGAGGATCTACATAAAACTCGAAAATTGTTTCGACTTGGAAAAAAGAATACCATTCTGGAGCCAATATACGCGCTATGCTTATACGCGTCACCCCTCAGAATCTAAAATATAAGGAAAAGGTAGAAGAAATCAACGAATGGTAATCGTTTTATGTTTGATGATCGTCCCGAATAATGTGTACAACGTTTTTACATCCGATTCGAGTTCAGATTTGTTTCAACGACCAATATAAAGTATACGTGTGTCGGACAGATTGTGCCAATATTGTTTTTCGTCGCTCTCCGTGCCAAATTTCACGAATGCTCCGCCGGATATTCGTATTATTATAAACACGGAAAAACATAGCCGCAGTAATCGCGTGATTACGTAATTTTTCGTGATTACACGTTCGCGATAATATTTACATTGAAACGCACAAACACTTTTTCGGTCGTCCGTCGGCTATTAATTGCAGTCAACGAGACTACTTTCTCGAACAAAGAGTAGTCGGCGTGGTGTTTTATTGGTCAGTCGGTGGCTGAAACTTTTCGCGTTCTAGAAAACTTTCCCGAATTACGATTTAGATATAGCGGACATATGGATGACCGACGGGGAACGGAGGCGAAATGCACAAGACGTATTACGCGAAACCAGAGGCGCTCGGGCTAGCGACCGTACTCCGAACGAATGCGTTAAAACGCCGGTAGTTCGACATCGTTCGTTCCTCGTCCGTGGCTGCGGATTTTCGTTTTTGTTTTTCTTCGACGCGTTCAACTTTTAAAACGCCATCACTCCTTCGTACGTAGACCGTTCGCGCCGTTCATCCGAGTATCCTGATTTTCCTTACCCTCCTTACTATACATCATATCGTGCAAAGTTTACACTTATCTGCAGACGGCCGATTTCACAAGCGCGTATTTCGTAATATAACGCGCACATCTCGTATTATTATTATTATTATTATATATTACGTGCACGGTGATTCCGGCGAAGAAAGTATACACGCATTTTACATCAATAATGATGCTTGCGTGTGAAGACTACCGCCTGCAGTGACGTGGCCAAACTTGTACCATCGGCGGGCCGGGATAGGGAAGGCTAGGTTGGAGGTAAGTAGGTACATTAAAAAGTTTCGTCGAAATCTGCGCACGTGTTTGTCCTTCATTTTTTTTTTATTTTTCGAAGCGCGCTGTTCCACGATGGGTTACGAGGTGATGTCGGCACTACATACCGAGACCGAGTTATAAAATATCTCGTCAGTCCGTTAACGACACTGGGAATACATTATCACGTCGAACGTTTTACAATATCGGTATCTAGCCGAATATAACCGTTACGAATTCGTAACTATTTACTAGCAAGGTGCGGGAGAAATTTCGAAATATTTTGTTTCAAAACGTAAGACGAAACTGTGTTTCGTCGTAATATCAACCGGCACGATTGTACGAATTATTTACGAGCTCGTAGCATTTATTTTCGCGTATACATTTTAAATAGAACGTCGCGATTTATTAAAATATACAAATATTCCTATTGTGACGGCGGGCTCCGTACGTTTTCTTACGCGGAATATGTAAAAAAATGCACAAAATACGCCCGACAAACGACGTTGTAAAATTTTAGAAAATTTCACTCTTCTTAATAATGCCTTATATTCGTGAATTAAAAGAGGATAAAGTACCGTTTCTTTATTATGTTTTTTTTTTTTTTTTTCTAAGACTTTTGTGTTTATGTTTCGAATTTTTATTTCAAAGGCGCTTGTTTTTGCGCGTTTTTCTTTATGCCATTAGCGAGAATCGTCTCGATCGGAGTTATCTCCTAGCTAAACAAACTCGGCTAGAGACAAGTTTTCCCCGGGCAATCTTTATAATTAATAAATGAGCCGAGACCTTACGATCGTAACGATATCCGCGAGCGTTAAATTGCGTTTTATTGTGTGTGTATTGGCTCACGTATAATATAAATCACGACCAACTAATTTTGTACCCGTTCAGTTGATTGGACTACTGCTGCTAATTTTAAGTTTCGATTGAAATTTTCGATCGAATAATACTTAATGCTAACGGAAAAGTTGTCAAAATTATGACCGTCGTTAACGTATTTATTTCTTTTAAACCAATAATAAGTTTATGTTTTTTTTAAAAACATTTTTTCCGTTTTTACAACAATAGTATCGTGACTAAAAAAAATGTATTTCTAATTTTTCACGTTTATTATTAAAATTCAAACTCGCTTTGAAACGTGACTAAGGAATCCATGTCTTTAAAACAATATACAAGACATGTTTAAACGCGAAACGTTGAGTATTGTTTATTGGAATATTTGTAATAATACGAGATTACTTTTATCATATTTTGTTTCAAATTCAATGTTTAGACAAAAAAAAATATATATTGATTTGTGTGGTGCATAAGTAATCCGTGTATAAAGGTAACTAGTAACGAACACAGTTTATATTTGTCGATCGATTCATTAATAAAAATTCAATCCTACCAAAATAATAATTAATTAATAAGTAAACCAAAAAAAAAAAAAAAAAAAACGATTACAAATTGCCCACGTCCCTTTTCTAACAGGAATACGAGTTAGTTGCCTCACAAACGCGCGAAAAAATTACGTCACCGTTTGAACGAAATTCTTCTCCGACGTCCCTTCACATTTTCGTACGACGTTGTAAGTAAGGGGCGGACGAATTATTTTATCAACCGCGTACATCGTCATTGCTAAAATTGATCACGATCCAAACTTGTGTCATTAGTAGCCGAGAACATATTTGAATCTTACCTCCTGGATCCTAACCCGCACAGCCGAAATTAATGGACCTATACGTTACCCATCAAGTACTCGTTATAATACTCCCTACCATCTTGGGGTGCTGTTTGACCTCCGTAATTTGTATTAATGTGTTTTCGAGTCGGGAAATTATTGAACACTATTTCGTGGATTACTCGACGGGTTTTTAACGGAAATCGATATCCCCTTTAATATTCCTCGACAATTATTGTTCGCGCATAAAATGTACACACGAGTTGATACGGTGATATTTTATGTTAAAAATATGTTTTACTTTTTCCGAGTTAATGCCATGCATAAGGTCTCGATTAAACGCTTACTTCACAATATTACATTATCTAAAATCGGACATTAAAACGTCTTCGAAACGTCAATTTCATAAAAAAAAAAAAAAACGAATACGGATATTATAGAAAATTTGTGTTATACTATTATACAAACCCACGAAAATGTGAACATGATAACGAAACCGACGAATTTATCCAAATAGAATAGTTATCTTCTAATTTAGGCATAAAAAATGGTATTTGTTTCTCGCCATTATCTACGAAAATAATTTACTTTTCAGTTCGCTCATAAATGTATAAATAAACGAATCTTTATATAGCGCGATACTGTTTACGTTCGATTTTTACGTATCGTTTTAAATTAACACTGGACCATCGAGATTTTTAGCCGCGTTTGAAACATTTGCGTCGTATTATGGACAAACCCGAATAAAATTACGAATAAAGAATTGGAGTAAAAAAATAGATATAACGAAAATAATCGCGTAAATACGATCGTGCACATATCCATATAATATCAATACGGCTGCATAGATTGAACCGTGAGGGATTGTTTTTTAACTACGTTTTTAAAAAAATTAATTAATTTCGGTATTTATGACGTGTATATAATATTCTCCTGGTGCACACGCGTGTGTCGCCTGCAAAAAAAATTAACAAAGCGATCTACACGAGTCTGTGAAATGTGTTTACTGAATACTATGATAATTGATTGTAATGGAAGTTCCGATTACAATATCGCCCAGTGTCGGTGTTTTTTCCATTTATTTATTATTCTATTCGAAAAAAAGTAATTACCTATCACTAATGGCCGATAAATAAATTAGCACTTATAATAGCCTTCGTGTTACTGACATATAGAATACGAAATACAAGTACGTATCATTTGTCGATATATATATACTAGTACATATATATTACACTGCGGACAAAACGCAATATTTTCTTCTTACGACGGCTACGGAGTAATACGTATTTAATTCTCGTACTAAGTACGTTTTAAGTAATTCAAAACCAAACTAGTATATAACTCGTACAATAGCTGGGATTAATTAAACGGTATTAAAATATATTTTGGAAACGTATTTTAGACGTATATCTTATAAAACGTTTAGTGTTTTTGTCCGATAAAAACTTACCAGTTTTCCGTGAAATTAACTTAAAATTTATAACGCGAGTCAAAGACCCAAAGAGACACCTAATCTACTAATTCGCAATTTATTAAGTAATAAACTTTGGCGCCCGTTATAAATTTGAAACTTAATTTGAAAATACATTATTTTCGTAATTAGACGTCGTTGAGTAGTATCAATAGTTTTTCGGATACTGTAACTACGTATTCGGGTGATAAATGACATTTAAACGAACGCGATTTTTAGTAGTAACTACGACGGAAATAAATTATATATATATATATATATATTTAAATATTGGATTTTCTTACCTATTTTCGTATATTCTGTTGTTATTTATTATAATAGTACGACACGCGTCATTTGTTTCGGCAGTCTTGTACAAAATTGGTCACAGAATTGAACAATAATATTAATGGTGTCGTTCGATACCATTTCAAATAGTCGTAAATAATTGTAAACCATCGTAAGACCTACTTTAAACAGAGCTCGTTTATTTAACTAAAAATAATTTATTTTTTTTATTATTTTTACGTATAGCGCGATATTTAAAATATTATAAAATACGATAGCTAAAGGTTTTCCAAATCTGTAGCTATACGAATAATAAAATACAACGACCAACCCAATAGTACGTAAAAAAGCCTAAATATAAATTTAATAATTCAAAAACCATATCGAGTAAGTAATGGGATATAATATATGTTAGTGGAAATACTAATCGTAAAATATATAATGTATTAAATTTGAAATATACGTATCTTTCGAACAGTCAGTATTTTTTTGAATAATCGTAAGTAACGAAATTTCGAAAACTAAGTATAGTACATTTCGCCGAAAATTTATAAAATATATTAATAGCTATAAAATATATTGGGTGGCTAATCCATAAACATAATTGGTTTTTTGCTTTTCACAATTTGAAATTACTAAATCATAATTTTAATTACTTATAACGCTAAAATTTTTTATAGGGAAACAATTAGTTTTACAGTTCTATGAACGATTTGTTGCCCGAGCTAAAGAATTTTAATTATTTTCGATTTAACGCTCGCCTTTAGGACTAAGTAAAATATGATTGCTTAATTTTTTCAAACGTGACAATTATACACATTATCTGTATTTTACATAGTTCGTAAATTATACGACTTTGTACAAATTATTTCTTAATCACGCGACGCTAAAAATAATTTCCTTTTTTCCGGTATTTAATCCGATTAAACTCGTTTTAATTGTCTTACTTTAACGATTGTCTTTCGTTACAATTACCCAGGCACTTTTTCAATTGAAAAATAATTAGATATCCCTTACGTGTACGAAATATACAGATTTACGTAAACTTAATTTTCGTTAAGTGTACGAAATTACGTTACAAAACTAAATCGAATGGTAAAAACACATTATTAATTACTCAAGATGGCAATAGCGAGCTCTAAAAGATTGTCCGACAAACCATGACTATGTAGAAAAATATCCCGTGGCGTATTAAAGTTTTGAAAACAGTCCGACATAATAATACTATCCGATCTATTCAAAAGAACGTGTTTAAACCGTATATTTATATATCGAGAACGAGATAATAATGAAAATCGACAACAATAAGATCGTCTTCAAAGTTATATCAGCAAAAAATATATCGAAGTGGTATAAAAAGACGTTTAATGAATTAACTTTAGTATTTCCGGATATTTCTGTAGAGCGTTTCATCGATAAAAGAAGAATGTTTTACTATATCATTTCAAAGCACAAACAACAATTACTATAGACAATCTCGTTTTATCTGTTTCTGATTACAATTTCGTATTAGATGTCGGTTTATTAATTACAAGTAAAAATTTTCAAATTATTCTTGACGTATTCGATAATATATAAGTAGTACAAAATTATAAGAAATAAACAAGAAACGTCAAAGGGTAATAATATGATCACTCACAATACAATTAGATAGAAAATATTAACGATATTAACGAATAATATAAATAAAAATACTTTCGAAAAGTATCTTTCGACAAGATTATACGGCACCAGTGATTAATTCTTCATTCGTATATAAGTATAATATTTTACAGTACACGATATTAAAATGAAAAATTTACAAGTTTATAATATATATATATTCTCATACTTGATTTTATTTGAAAAATAAAAATATAATTTGTTTTGTAAAAATGTAAATTTATGTATATATTTAAATACATACGACTATGAATTTTTTCGTAACTAACATATGCATTCGTTGATAATTTTATGTTCAATATTTAAAAATCGCAATACATCGAACATATATTCTTTATACCTTACTAAATAAATTAAACGAGTTTAATGGCACTAAGTTTTTGAGGAATATTTTGAGTACTATGAGTTTTTTTACAAATGTTATGTAGATATTAATTCGAATATATTATTTATTATTTCAACTTGAATATACTACTGTTCTTTTTTAAACGGAACTACCAGGGTCGTGAATCCGAAAATCATAAAGTAACAAACTCTGAAAACATGTATAGAAGTCTTATGTTTAACTTCTGTACGCATTTAATAAATAGTAAAATGACGAATAGCGTTATGCTATTACTTATATTTTTGAATATAGTTTGACCAATTTAAGTTTGATAATATATTCTGAGCAGTGTGTTGTGTTGGACGTCTTTTGATTGTGGCCAAAGTGACAAACGAAAAGTCCTATCGATAATTTTTAACATGATATTTTTATTTCCTTTATTAGTACACGGTAGTGCTCTGCATGGTCCGGTTTATATCAGTCCGGTCCGAACCGGACCGGACCACGGTCTGATTTGGTGCAGTCGTATGAAATAAAATTAAGTGACGGTTAGGTTCAGTCCAGTTCAATACAAT
>JAIPRN010003111.1:0-23870 GCA_025469175.1 Geopemphigus sp. TES_GeoC_2020 | reverse complement strand
ATATATATATATATATATATATATATATATATATATATATATATATATATATAATGGTGCATGTTTGATTAGACAACGGTATATTTAATTTGACGACAATATATTGATATGCCCTATGTACTACTTTTAAAGATGTTGGATAAAAATAAAAATATTACTCAACACTGAAATATTACGTTGTATTCAGTAAAATCTTTGTTTGATACGTTTATTAATTTTTTGTATATGGGTACTAATAGACTTATTAAACTTTTTTACAAAATTATGCCTACGTAACCGATGAATTACTAATGTTGATGTTGTTTAAACAATATACGTCTAGACTTTACTTAAAATATACAATTTATATTAAAAGACGTAGAAATGCTTTAAAATTATTTGTTTTTGATAAGAATAAAAACCGTTTGATGTAAAACGTTAATGTGTTTTACGCTGTGGAAGATATTTTCGGTGTAATTAAGTGTTAAAAGGAAACGAGAAAAATAACGCTGTATTATTTATCACCTCGTTTTTAAAACAAGATTTAGTTTTCATCGTAAAATATTTCAACTTTCTCTCTAAAACTGCATGTTTAATTTGAAAATATAACCATTTACGTTCCTTCACCATTTTAAATCTGAAAATTTTTAAGTTGCTATATATATATATATGTTATTTTGGGCTGGACGAGATTCCAGTAATTAAATAATGGCTATCGAACACATCAAATTAAAAAAAGGTATATTCGTTTAAACACTTCATGGTTAATAATTTTGTTAATAATTCCGTTTTAATCCCCATTGGTTTATGGCTGTATAATGGGCACGAATTTTAATAATTATTCGGCGAATAAATAACTCACATTTGGAATATACCGTACGGTAGAATTAAAAACATATTCACTTCAGAATATTAAGTTAAATATAATACTTAATTATATTGTTTAAGGTACTAACGAATTTAGGAATTAAAATAATTGTACGCGAATACATTATCGCAATTAGTAAAATATT
This sequence comes from Geopemphigus sp. TES_GeoC_2020, assembly GCA_025469175.1. Lineage (NCBI taxonomy): Eukaryota > Metazoa > Arthropoda > Insecta > Hemiptera > Aphididae > Geopemphigus > Geopemphigus sp. TES_GeoC_2020. The sequence goes on along the minus strand of JAIPRN010003111.1, from coordinate 22,878 downwards.
ACCTTTTTTATATCGTCTTAAACTCAAATTACGTGAAACTGTTAAATGGATTTGAACACATTTGTATATAATCGTTAAATAGTCAATCTATTATTGTTTTTTATACTTTGAAATAAAATAATATGCCAACGCGAATTTACGGTCACGAAATGACCGTAAATTGTAACACTCAAAATGTCTACGAATAAACCGTTTGCGCAGGGGCATCAGTTTATCATGGGACTCCATATCGATTTCTTGAAGTTTTAGTATAATCAAAGAAGCAGGTAGCTTTGCTCAAAAAGTTGTTTTGTTTTCATTTTCTAATTGCTCGAATTTATCAAAGTAAGTAAAATTGAATCGTTATGATACGATGATGAAGTGTACCGATGAGCTCGGTTAGGTCCATGGCTTTTAAAATTTAGTGAACCCACAATCCGACACGAACCCTACCTAGAAGATCGAACACTCGTCTTTATCGTGGCCGAGTGTGGATAAAACCGTTCGGGTTTCCGAGCAAATTTTGTGTAGTCATCAATTTAACATGCGCAGTAGGATTTGCGTCTGGTCCCTCTACTGTTTAATGTACCCATTTTTCCTCTGGCAAATTGTCCGAGCGTCGAATTCATAATTTTATACATCATTGGTTATATAACAGTGGAACGTAACCTGAACTCCCCTCTTTTTCGAAATAATAAAGGAAAACACCGTCTAAACGCCAAAGGGTTAACTAGGGGTCTTGGCGTGTTCTTCGAAGGTTTTTTAAGCAGTTGAGGCCGGGACGTGTTTATCGCGAAGGCATTGTCGTTCGCTAACGGTTATTGCTAACACTCACGACTCTATGTGTAACCGAAAGAATAGGGGCGCACGATTGGAGAAACGTAATCCAAGATTGAGAGAAACGTAGAGAAATAACGATGGCGGCAAAACTTATCGCGATAGTTAAAAGTTTTTCGTGACTGAAACGATCAGTTATTCATGATTTACTGACGCGATCTTCTAGCAGCGATGAACCCTCGTGACGACAATTTTATATATTTATATATAATGTATGTTATTATTGACAGTCAGTGTATGTGTAAACGCTCTGAAGTGAGAGAATTGAGCTATTATTAGCCGATATAAACAAATATTGAACGACGTTATCGTATATTCGAAGAAAATAATAAAATGTACGCAGAGCATATTGCACGCGTACAATAATATTGTATATTATATGACGTATACGCGCGTTCGGTGCGTGTTTGGTAAGAAAACGAAAATTCTGGAAAAGGATTCTCTCTTTTTCCTTGCCTATATATATATTGGAAATGAATAAGCCTTAGGCGTCAAGTTTATAGTGGAAATATATATACACACAAAAGGCCACACATATACGTACGAGTATATGAAATCCAAAAGTCTAGGGAAGGAAATGGACGAAAAAAAAATAGTGAAGAAGGCTGATTTCTATTTATATATAAATAAATAAATAAATATATATACATATATATATGTATGTACACGGACGAATGACCTAAAACGTAATTTGGACGAGGCCTGGAGCTATGTGTTTTAAATAAAGACGATAAACCGAGAGATATCACAAAGACTATGAGTCCGAGTCGGATTGTCGGGTTATTTTCGGGTAAACGTCTTCGGGTACAATTTCCGAAAGAAATTTTTTTTTATCGAAATCTCTACGACAACACACTTGCTACTACGTTTGTTATTCATTTTCAATATTATATAGTTCTTATATAACATATGATATACGCCATAATAATGTCCGGAGAACATTCATTTCGAACGCGTTGTTATAAAAGCGTTTAGTGCTCCTCGACATCTTTTACGATGTAGCGTGATAACGTCTTTTCTTTTATTTTGAATGTAAAAACAAAAAAAACATAATCGATTTTTTTCTCGAATTAAGTCTCGGAATCGTTTAATAAGAACGAATAGCATTTTAACGCCAAATTCCAATTGCTATTCTGTACGATTAAATACGAATATTCAATAGGACTTGGTTTCGTGATTCGAAATGTCGGGCGTATAAAAAATTTTTAGAACCCATTTCGAGCTAATATATATAATTGTTTAACGGTTTTAAGCCTTAAACGTCTTTTAACATTTTTAATTAAATCTTATCGGTTTTGCGTACTGATTGAAAATCATTGTTTATGACTTTCGGCGTATACGCTTATTTTTCAATCTATTATTTACGTAATTTTTTATTTGTATTTTGATATATATTTAAAAAAAATACTCAAAACCTTTTTTTTAAATATAACGTTTTTTAATATGTATTTTGAGAGATATTTTTATAATTCTTTATTTATAGTGCAATCAAAAGAATACTTAAGTACACAATGATTATAGTATGAAATATTTATATTAATGATGTTTTCTTATAAGTTAAAAGTTATTGATTAGAGCGTGATTTTGAAATAAAGTTTAAATTAACAGACGTTTAATTTAATTTGATTAAACAAAATACATATCATGTTTTCATACATACTCCTAACGGGTTTAAAATAATAACATAAATATAATATAACAAAGAAAACGGTGATACGTGAAGTATATATAGAAACACCAATAAAAACAAAATTAATGGACAGATTTTAATTATACTAAAATGTTTGTTGAAGATTAAGGAATATCATAGGTTACTTATGAGTTACAAAATGAGATTCTTTGATAAATTTTTAAAAAATCGATCAAAATTGTTTATTTATTACATAAAGTTATTTATTAAATGTTTTTAACCGTATAAACATTGTCGTTTAAGTTATGATCATAATAATTATTGAAAATTTTATTGCTGAGGTATACCGAAATTTTGAAAATGCATATAGCAAAAAGACTAATAATCACATTACGGTTGTCGGTTAATGCCTAATAGTTGATACTAGCTTAATATCTGGACAGTGATTTTCAAGGAAAAGAGAGAAATACGGATTTACTGTCGTTAGCACATAATGAATAGGTTGCATTAAAAGATATCAGCACCGTCTACGTGTTTTTGAAAAAAATTATTTATCGGAACGGATCTAGAATCGAAATATTTCGCTATGACGATGTTTCGCAATGGCCTAAAGGTCTAAGCGCTGAAAATACTTATTGTACAAATCGAAGGAAACGTAAGTTATGACGTATTAACCTTCCTTACATGAACTGCGGCCCAGACGAATTATTGACTGAGACTAAAAAAAACTTTCTTCGGCTTCTTTCGCTCGCACGATTACATTTCTATTATCTCGGGTCATATTAGTTTGTTCTAAACGTCAATATTATGATTGCCTAGGACTCGGTGTCGCTGTACTATTCGATAAAATCACGCGTATATGCGCATACGGAGACAATATCGCCGTCGTCTGAACATGATTTAACGCATACGACTGGCACGGTACGGTAAGGTAACCATCACGTCGTGGTTATTTGATTCGTAAGGTATTCGAATTGACTCAGAGCTTTATTTGTAAGCGGTCGTTGTTGAATTATTATCGCGCACGCCGGGATATTACGTGATACGAGTAGAACGACAAAAGAACGGCCGTTCATTGTGCAGGACCATTCGGATATATCTATAAAAAGGGCATTGTGAAGTATGATACTCGGAACATCGTAGTACTCGTCATTTAAGCGCGTATATACGCATCACTAGAAAACGAAAATTCGAACGTCGTGATGTCCAACTATAATAATTGGTTACTTATAGATGAATACATATATACATATATTTTGTATTTCGTTTTTCAGATTTCTTCGTTTAGTTTATTACGACATGTCGTTCTGCGTTTCATAAGAAACGGATCGCTGTCGAGTATATCAAAAAAAAAAAATAATAATACCGGAAAAATTTAATTAACCGCGATTTTTCCGAACACGCGGTTGATTCGCGGCGCCAACGTATTTTTATGACTTTGTTCGAATATAATTTCGTTCAATTTGCGCACGATGTGCCCGATTTTTCGAGCAACTATTCGCTACGTACTTACGGGAGTATACAACGGTTTCCTTTTGTTCGCCGAACGATGAATCAAAAATACAATATTCGTACTCGTAAGCGCTTTCTTTTTATTAATGAAATAAATACGAAAAAGTACTCATCACGGTGGGGTTCCAATAGATGTCTGTTATAGAATAAAATACATGACGAATCCTATTTTAGATTCTAAGTGAAAAGTTAGGTTTTTTACAATGACACGTTTCGAGCAATTTATCATGTAGCGGGATTTATTCGCACGATCTTGACACGTGATACTTTCCGATTGACATTTATATCTTGTCCGTACTTTATTTAATACGTTTTTTTGTTTCTCTCAATAGTTATGTTAAACGTAATAAAAACAAATTAAAAACAATTATAATATAAAATTGATAAAATTGTTGATATACCCGATTTAATAATAGGAGTTTAAACATTACACACATAATATTCTAAGAATATTATATATTAATTATAATTAATTATTAGTGGTGTTTATATTCATTTTTGAAAGACAGTAATCGTCGCTTTCAAATTCCACATAATATAAACTATAAAATCTCTGTCTGAGTGATTCGTTTCAGCAGGTATTCTTAACATTCACAATTCACTACTTTTCTATAATTGATTTTAAGATGGATGTTAACGCTTTTTCTAAATGTTCTTCATTTCGTTAATTATTACAAATATTTTAATTATTTCTAGAACGCGTAATTTTTTCTACTAACGAACTGCCCACTGTCACTTTACTTGGTGGTGACATTAAAAGGAAGCGATATGGCACAAATTATTTTAATTTTGGGCCTTTTGATCTGGTGAATTGCGAGACTTCGGCCAGTCCGTTTTTCATTTTTGAAAAACTTTAAAATTCTTAGATACGTCTTCTAGAGAATAACGAAATTTTCGAAATTAAAATTACACCCATGAATGTGCCACATATTTAGTTTGTAAATAAAACACGTTTGAAATTCCAAAAAATTAAACCAATTTTGTAAATTCGTAATTTGCAAAAAAAAGATCGCCACAGTTATTTTGTAGTAGAAATATTCATGTTTTTACGGATTTTTACAGAAATAAAGTTGAATCAGCATTTATTTTTATCAGAGTCAATGAAGTCCAACGTTTATTTTCTTTATAATTTTGGAGGAACCTCGAATAAAAAATAATATAAAAATAGTGTTCGTAATTTACGATAAATGAAAACACTCGCGATCCTGTACACGATAAGTTGTATAAAAAAAATGTTTAAAACTTTAAAATTTGTTTAAAAAAAAGTACTTCAAATGTATATAAGCGCACAGCACTTCTTAAGTATAAATGTATGTTTTTTATACAAACGAAGAGGGTGTAGTTAAAGGCTGAAAAGGATTTACGTAACGTCGATTATCGTTTGAACGCGATTTTATCGTTTTAAGAGAAACGCATTATTGGAACCTTATTTTGCTGCTTGGAAATGATTAAGTATTTTTGTTTAAGGGCATTTATTGGGATTTTCATTTACGTATATTGTTTATGGATTCTCGCTACGTGTCAAGGGAAAATAATTTCAAATACGTGCATTATTTACCGGCCATTTAATTTTCCAGGACGGTGTTTTTAATCAAATTGTCTTCCGGCGGTAGAAAAACGATGATAACGTCCGCAAGTTGCGTAAGGTAATATATCAACATTTACATAGTACGGAACTTTTTTCATTAAACCGTTCTTGTGTGGACGGAACGAACATTATTATATTGTCGGTACAACTTACGTATAGAACGAAACGTTTACACTATCGATGATGTTTTTTCAAGTAATTATTTCGGGTTTTCTTTGAACGTACACATACGTGCGTCGTCACGGGACACCGTGTTGCATACAATCGAACGTCACGCGTTCGAATAATTCGTATGAGAAATGTGCCGTTCAAGTGAGTTAGAAAATTACGTGGAACGTGTTCGAATATTTATGCTGTAATGTATAAATATTTTGAAAGGTTTTTCGAATCTAGATAATTTGAATAACATTTTAAAACGCGTAAATTAATTCGCGTAAAATGACTCGAAATGTCGGCTTTTCTAGTTATAGACGTTGAATAGAAATTCTTAGGATCATCGTAAGTCGGTCATGGCGTTTATGTCGTCGGTTAGACGATTTATGTCACGCTAATATACCTCCAGGAATAATTTATAAAGGAAAAAATTAACTTCGATCGTATATGCCAATTGAAATTAGAATGTAACGTAGATAATTAAGTGATAATATATACGAGAAAGGTATTATCATTTTTCGGTTCGTTACGCGTAACAGTAACGAACTTTATCGGTTACGTTTTTTCAAATCGACTTTTTGTTATTACATTTTTTGTATCGAGAGCGAGATTTTTAATTTGTCGGACACTTTGTAAATACTGAAATAATTTCGTGTTTATAACCTTCAATAAAATGATCAAGGTTGGATTAGTCAACTAGATTTTAAGCTCGTAAAATAAAGTTAATATAAAAATATGCGAGTTAAGTTAAAAGTTACTTTTATTTGTACTTTTATTGAATCAATTATCCACATAATTATCTTTTAAGAAAATGTAATTTAATTTCGTTAATATTAAAAGTTTTCTAATTAGTTACAACAAATTAAATAGCTTGAAAATCCTATAAAAAATGTCTAAAAAAATTATAATTTTATATTATAACGTTAAAAGTATTGTAATTTGAAAATAAAAAAGTAAGTGTAAAAAATAAAAGTAAATTTGAAATGTTGGATTCTATATAAAATAGAAATGGGAGTTTCCGTGACGTTTAAAATTTGACATTAATAAAATATACATTTATAAAACTTGCTAATGATAAAATTTATGTTAAAAAAATTGTATTAATCTTGAAATTAATTTGTCTTATTTTAAATACTTTTGTTTAAAAGTAATTTAAAATTTAACCATTAATATATAAACAAAAATTGCATAAAGTCAAAAGTTGATTTAAATAAGAAGGTAATGCGTCAAGTGAATTAATTAAAATTTACTTAACTTTTTCGTTTAGTTTTAATATTTACTTTGTTTATACTTAGTTTGGAAATTATTATATTATTTTTAATGTAATCGGAAATTATAATAAGTGTATCGACCGTTTCTAATTATTACCGAAATTATAAGTCGACGATATATTTGTTCTGGTGTATCAGAATAAATATATCGAATTATATATAGCATAATTTAAGTGATTACGATAAATAAAGGAATTTAAGTAGAGAATGTTAGTGGCTATTTTTTCACTATTGAAACAATCGTAATGTCAAAACTTTTTTTTCTTTTTTCTTTCAACCCCCTTTTCATTTATGATTGACAAATGCGAAACGAGTTGTTTAGTTTTTGTATTCGAACATAGGGAGTTTTTTTTTTTTTTTGAAAATATTCCAAGAACTTTACTGTGTTTAATAAAAAATTAATTTAAATAACTAGAGAAAATTACGACCGAGAATAATTAATAATGTAAATAATACGTACACCGATGTGTTGTTTTGTTTATGAATTTTAATTTTTGTTTTTAATTAATGTATAGTGAGTAATTAATTTCAATAGCTTTCGCGTGTAAAATTCACATAAAATAAACTATTTGTTTTTATTGTGTTTCATAACTCATAATAAAATTACCCCAAGAAAATAATTACTCATATTCTTCAGTCATAATATATAATATAAAAATTCTGAGTACCACTAAACATGCGCTTGTGTATGTATTTCACCTGAAATCCATTTTTACGGAGTAACTTTTGAAAATTTGAAAAATTAGCTATCGACAACATTAAAGCGTTCGGTTTATCCTTATTTTAGACATCGAAATTATTACGAAAATTGTTTTAATTTCTCAATTTTCGATTTGATAATCTGAATTATATGGCCAGGATTTTAATGTGTTATGACGAATACGTTATTTGTCTTGTAAGACAATGCTTTCTAATTAAAATATTTGGTTGAAATATCAAACAATTTTTTAACGAAAATTTTATTTTTCCTTCTTATCGATATTTCGAACAGTTTGAATCCTTTTAAGACTGAACGACGTATTTTTTATAATAGATTAGGCCACAATCTGTAGTCAAATTAAAATTGTCTCTACAAAAAGGTACGTATTATAAGAGATCTGCATTTATTTGACAATTTGTTTTGGGAAATTAATTTAATTAGAAAATATGACTGCAGCCGTGTCGTTGTGTAAGTAGTATTTCTTTCTTGTAATGATTTTTTATTATTAGTGTGAGGGAATTATAGTCGACTTTGGTTCTTGGTTTTCGTATGCTCGCGCATTTGTTATCGGTTATGATAGAAAAATGCAGTTTAGATTATCGTTTCAAACAATTTTGAACGGTTGTTATTAATTTTCATGACGAATTTAAGACTACCGAATTCGTGGATTTGAGTACAGGCAATAAAATCATTTTGTCGATATGTGCGACGAATTATTTATGTTTTACATTAAATATTCAGTGCTTCGAACGATTAACTATAAGAATGGAAATGTTTTTTTAAACTTATAACCTGAATAGACTTGTACGTGTAAATGTCACTAAAGCATTATATATTTTATACGTAATAGGATCAAAAAGTTTCCGGAATTTATTTATAGAGAAAAATATTTTCTTATCGAAAATCTGATTACTGAAATTAAACGTAGACGTTATTTGCTATCTTTAGATTTAGTCGTTAAAACTACATTAGTTTTCCGTTTGCTGTAATCGTGTTCATACGAAACCGAGTTTACGTATTTTTCTCAAAATGTCGCAATTCGAATAACGTTAAATTTTGTTTTAAATTTGGCAAAATTGCTGCAAAAACGCTCGAAGGCTCGAACACAGTTTATGGTGATGGAGCATTAAAAAAACTAACCGTTAATAATTGGTTTAAACGTTTCGAAAATAGTCAAGAATAATTTAAAAATGGAGTGGCCGACCGTCAATTTCAAATAATAACGAAACAGTCGAAAAAGTTCCAAAGTCGGTTCGATCAGATCGCCGTTTGCGCATTTAAGATATGATAAATAAATTGGAATGGTTCATTGTGAAGCGTTTTGAAAGATGATTTAGCAATGCGCTGCGTTTGTGCGACATTTGTTTCACGCATTTTGACCGAAGACCAAACGAAAAACAGAAAAGTCATTGCTGCTTTTCTAACGTTAAACAAATGAAAAACGACTTTTTGTCAAAAATAAATTACCGAAGATGATACTTGGATTTTCGCTTATGATCCAGAGACAAAATTACAGTCTTTAGAATGGCACACAACAACGTCACCGAGGACAAAAACATCACGTGTTATCAAATCACAATTGGAAGTTATCTTGATTGTGTTCTGACGAAGGGTTAATTTACAGGGAATTTGTACTGGACAAACAGTGAACACTAACTTTTATATCGAGGTTTAAATACTTGAGCTGAAGGAAGATATTTTGAAGGAGTTTAAGTTAATTTTAGTTTAAATTCTATAAGAGAAGAAATTAAAATAAGATTTCGGAAAGTTGTTCATCCTACTACGTATATAAAATCTAACAGCGATCTTAATATTCTATTGTGATTCAAAGATATTTTTCATATTTCATCTACGAGCGTAGCCAAAATGATTTTATAACAAAAAAAGGCTAAAATAAATACATGGGTTTTTATTCATAGCCTAAAAATTCTTAAATAAAATTTTGATCCTTAAAATGACCGTACACGGTTATCCGAGGAAATTATATTTCAATTAAATATTGTGTGTAAAATATTTCAAAACTGTATTACGATGTACATTTTTTCCATAGGCTAATCGTTTTAGTGTTACATCGGTAAAAATGAATACTAAATTATTCAATAGCGAATAAATTGTATATCTTTAACATTATTCGGTAGATATGTTTAATATAATTTTAAAATATAACCACTTAACGTGTAGCTAATATGTTTCGAGAATGCGTTAATGTTTTAATAATATTATGATATTGAACTGTTTACAAAAACCGGAATGGAGTAATTATTGAATTACATAAAGTCGAAATCGATTTTAATCCTTTATAAAAACGTTTATTTCATAATCAAAACCTGAAAATGGCCGAAATCCGTATAGAATCCATTATATTGATACGAGCGTATAAACTTGAATTCTGAAAATATTTTTTGCGAATTCGGTTAATTAATCGTTAGCGTTACGGTTATAAATAATACGAACTATATAGTATTTAATCGTACGAGAATATATACAAATAAACGTCCGATCAATAAGGCGATATTAAATTGAAATTCATAAATAATTTTATAAATCGTTATCAAATTGCAATTTCGCTGAGGAAATCGAAAATTAAATGTAAATTGGATCGAAAATGCATCCTGTTGTCGGTACGATAATACCATTTGCACATATTATTATGCGTAAGCTATACGGAGAGAAAAACGTTTTATATCCGGTTATATTTTTTACGCATAAATTATATTAGGAAACCTCTCGAAAACATTGTACACAATCCGACATTTTGGGTTTACTTTTTTTGCGTACGTAAATACTCCGTTAAAATGAATATTGTAAATCATACGTTAGGAAATTCATTATTTAAAGTACGAAGTTCACATTGAATGATTTCGTAAATAAGCGAAGCACATTATATATATATATTTATATTGATACAAGGTATTTACAAAGTCTTTCCTCATTCCAAGAAGCTATATCTTTACGACTGGTGAGTGAAACTCAATTAACCTTTTATTGTTGATAAAAGGGGAGTGTCAAGTTTTGATTGGTTGACGATAGAGATTTCCCAGACGCTTCGAAGTGCAGTTGTCAACGATAAGCCAGTTGTTGTTGAAATGCCGACCCCTTCGCAAAAAAGTTTTTTGTGTCCTCCGCTTTAACAACTGCCGATTGGTGATAACAGTACAGCGCGATTTCCACCGTGAATATCAAATCGAAGCGCCAGATGCTAATAGCGCTAAATAATGGCGTCGGAGGTTTGTTGAAAGTGGTTATTGGTGTTCAAAAAAGCAATCGGAGCTACCTCTAATGCCGGAAGAATATATTGAATAAGTACATGGGAGTTTTGCCCGGAGCCCGACGAAAACAAACTATTCGTCGTGAGCTTGGAACAGATGTTAGACAATCGGTTATTCCTACAACTATGACTTTCTAATCCAGCAAGATGGCGCACCATTGCACTGGTATTTGGACAATTCCTCAACAGGGAACTTCCTCTGCTGTGGTAAGACTCTTTATAGATAGTCTCCACGTTCCCCGATATCACGGTTAGTGATTTCGTTTCCGGGGTTACGTGAAAGACAAAGTGTACGTATCTCCCCTCCGAAGAATTTTAAGACTAGGGTTACGATTACCATTACAGAAATGTCAACTGATATGCTCAACTAGACATGGAAAAAATTCGATTACCATATTAACGTGTGCCGTACTCCCCGTCGAGTTTGTTTTGAGTATTAACGAGGTATTTTTCCTATACTTTAAGGTAGTTACTAATGGTTTGTATTTTATTTCATTCAGATATGTCAATTTGTTCAGTAAATACATCACTTTGAAATCCTGGAAAGACTTTGTAAAGGTCTTGTATATATATGTATGTATGTCTGTATGTATGTTTGTATGTACATTAGTACATATATATTAGTGAACGTTTCCATAATGAAATTTATTCGTTAATTGAAAATGGTTCTGCTTTTAGTATCATAGATACTAAACCACGATACTTTTAGGCTTTCAAAAATTGAAACAATAAAATTCTTGAGAACTGTTTATTAGTCGAAAACTACGTGTAAACATTTCGGAACGAATACCGTCGATGCGTTTTTCCGGAAAACGTACTTTAGCGCTGTCATTGTAATTCGTTAATTCCGAAAAACCTATGGCTCGCGGGTTAATCATTTAAATTTTAAAACGACGCGATTTAACGCTATCGAAAATAAACAGATTTGTACGATATATTCGTATACGTTTCACCGAAATATACGAAGTAGCATGATTTAATTTTGTTGTGTGCTATCCGAAACGAACGCTCGAAATTCTTGTCGGAATTACCGAATAAGACTACGTGCATAATGGCGAATACGTGTTTATACATTTTTTTTGGTTTTTGAGCGCGAAAACCCGAATATATTATCGAAAATTAATTGCGGTTCTGTCAACGATCACGCTACGCTTCTAATGAGCTAATACAGTAGCTTACTGTGGTTGTATCGAATCGAGGAAAAAATATCGTATAATTATCGTTATAATAAAAATACGATATATTTTTTTCATTTAATTATGATTACAGCCGTACTGCACGGACTGATATAATAATATCGTTAATTATAATCGTTTGGACACTACATAGACTGTATACAGTCGAGATATTGAGTAGTAGACGAGATAATAGAAATAAAAATGATGAATGTAACGGAGATTTGAAGATGGCTGATTGACGTGATTAGGTAATAAATAGTTGAATGAAAAAAAGGTTGGGAACCATTGATTAAATAGGAGTGGCTGAAATTGGTGATTGAGATGCGAGCGCCGATTGATGGAGATGTATAGGGCGTGTTTCAAGACGAGATTGAGCAGAAGAGACAGTGTCAAAAGAAAATGGAGGTGAATGGTAGGAGGGATAAATGAAGGTGGAAAACCAGGTGGCCTAGTCCGTATAATTAGTAGCGAAGGCGAAAGAGGAGATTATTAAAAAAAAATTCGAACGAAGCGAACGCGGCGGTCGAAACCAATCCGATATAATTCCGCCGGATAAGCGGGTATTATTTTTCCATTCGGCGGCTTTCACGAAACGATCAGAAATTATAATTGCCCGTACGGATGTATTGGTCGACCGTTGTGCACTGTCCGTAGTAACACGTGACCCGATTGGACAGCAAGTAAACTGACCCGCGCCGTTCATACGACCTAATTGTTTTTCGTTTTCCAATTTTATTTTCAATTATTTCCTCGCGCTTCTCGGCACGTATCGCGTAGTACTTTCATACAGGGCCGGAGAGTGAGCGAGGCGAGCGATCATTCGCGTATTACATCCGAGTCCGTAACTTTTTTCGTGTATTATGTACACGTTTTCTTAAAGCAACGAATAGAAACTAATTGCTTCAAACGTCGCCTTTATAATCGGGTGTTTGACGATTGTTTTAACGGTACAACGACACTGGACGTGCGTGTATTCGCGACGACGTTTTTTCTCTTATCAACTTTATTTTCACGTCGCTGTTGTGAACCACCCTCCATACTTTACCTATTCGCCGCGAACTCGCAGTCGGTATCCAGGGAGAAAATGGCCCACTTTTACAACAATAATAATAATAATAAAAATACGCGTTTAAATTTTCACCAGACAATAATGTATCGTATACACCTTCTATTTCCCTTTTCTACCCTTGCACAACGCGGTTTCTTTGACAGCGTCTCTCGGAAAAGGATTACGCGTGTCACTATTGCGGAACGTCCGAGACGGATTTTCGTTACCGTTTTGTCACCCGACACTCCAAGCGGCGTCGGCATTATTAATACGTGCGCGCGACGTGAACGAATTTAGTTAAGTTTGAGTTAATCGCCCGAATCCGCCTCGAGTTCATTGTTTGTATAACAAAACAACGAGAACAAAAAAATTGAAATAAAAAATGCTTCGTAAAATATGTACCCCAAAATTTTTTATAACTCGAACACGAATAATATCAAAAATAATCCTATTATTCAGCTTTCCGTATTTTCATTTAAAAATAAATATGGACCTATAGATTTACGACGTAAGCATTGGCATTGTGTTTTTGGAAATCAACTTTTCAAAACTATTCGAAAAAGGAAGCATTTACGTATATGATTTCGTTTACTACCGTACGCGAGGAAAACTTTATGAACTGGGAAAACCCGAAAGTTTGAGTATGAAAACAACGGAAGGAGGACATCAGTACGCTTCGCAATAAAAAGTAAAATTCTTTTGGGATTTTTCGTCAACTAATCTTGACAGATTCAATTTTGGGAACAGTGCCGGTATAAAAATTCACGCGTTACAAATACAACTTAGAGAAAAAACGCAAAGTAATAAAAACATATCGCTTAGTTACGAAACTAAATATAATTATATTTGTACTACGCGTATTATTTACGAAACAAACGCGCTACAAAATGTTTAGTAATTTTAAAGTTATACGAATTTAATATTTCGTAAGACGCGTATTTAAAAACGTAGTTACTACGAGGATTTTTTTTATATTAAAAATAATATTTTGTAATTTTCATATTCCTTTTTTCTCGATAACTATAGTCATGTATATGAGACAGGTAACATTAATAATTCAGCATTTTGTTTAATTCCTAAGCATTACGTAGATTATTCGAAATTACTATGAAATATATATAATATGTACTTTACCTATGCGTTAGACATACATATATATATATAACGCCAATAGTCGAATTTTGCCCGATGTGCTTGATAATTAAACAATATTACCAATATAAGCTTTTTGTTTTAAATTATTAAATCAAGATTTCAACAATCAGCGAACATGGCGTGCTGATTTCTACGCGTTTTTGTTTACCTGCTGCTGGCACGGAACAATACGTAAAATACAGATTTCGGTTTCAAATTTTGGTGGACGATTTTTAAACGAAACACCTTATCATAATAATCGATAATTAATTCTCGTCTAGAGCGTTATAAATGGCGTAATTTACAAACCGCTAAAATATAACACTATTGATACGGGAAACTTTGTGACGAGTCTGCGTGCTTTTGTTATAATATTATATAAATATTTAGAAATATACGATGATATTATTATGCCAAAATCAATCGTTTTTTGACGCTGCCTAAATCAAGTTTGGCGTTTTATATAACATTTTGGGTTTTTTAAAACGCGCCTAAATCATGTTAGAATTACGCGGGTTATTTAATGTTTGATTTGCGTTATGCGTACGTGAAGTATTGCTGTTAACATACGGACACATATAAACCGATTACATTAATGTAAATTATTCCATGAAACATTTTATGCAATGCCCAAATTGTCCGTATTCCTGTACACAAAAGGATGTCATAAATGCAAGTGATAGGGTAAAAGACGTAGCCCGTTTTTGAGTTTAGGCCATATGAAACAAGAAAGGGACAATATTGTTACCGCTTGTTCAGATTTGAAATACTTTTTAATTAATTATTTACTTTGTTTATATAACTGTTCATCTACTTTTTTATTTATATTTGACTGCTATAGTTTTATTTTATTGTTTGTTTATATATGTTTCGTATCCAATGATAGTGTCTGACACGAGAAAAAAAATTCCACGAGTGTAAAATTGTTAATAAATTATTATTTTCTCAGAAAAGGGTTCAAGAGTATATTATATATTTATTAGGAATACAATAAGAGAAATAATTGACGAATCTAAACGCTTATAAAATAATTCGTTAAAAATCAATTAGGCGCTATCTTCGGGTAACTCGTCATTTAAAATCGTACACACACACACACACACACACACACACACACACACACACACACACACACACACACACACACACACACACACACACACACACACACACACACACATACATGAGTACATACAACTGTAAAAATCCCCACATAATTACTGAGTAATGAATGACCTAGTGAACTAAGACATACAGTCTTAAAAATTCACTAATTAAAATGTTTTTCATATTTTCATTATAGATAATTTTAAATGAAGAATATAATTGAAGACATTTAACGCAAAATTATAGGTGAAACAAATACTCACGAAAAATTTTAAACGATTAATTAGATTTTAATCGGTATTTAAAATATTCTAGTTAAATTTTGAGGTACAGGTCAACTATGTTGAGCACTGGGCAATAATATAATTATAAAATGCCCGATTTCGTCGATGACGATCGATATGTTCTTATCTAATAGGACAATACGCGGACGTATTTAATTTGATTTCAATACGATACATTTTAAGGAAACGATACAAATAAGTTTAATTAAATTAATTATATCCTTGTAACAAGGCGGGGAAAATAACCTATTTTCTTTTAACTTATCGAATTAATGTAAAAATATAGGAGTTAAGTTAAAACGTAATAATTATATATATGTTATTTTCATAATTTTAAAACGTTATCACTTAACTTAGTTGAAAGTCGCGATAGAAGATTAACGACCAAAATAAAGAAATAAGATGGATCTTTCGAATTTTTATAGGATTTACTATTGCTACGATATTGTGGAACAATATAGACAACGTTATTACTTGACGTTTTTACGTCATTCCTAGTTTAATTTGATTTATTCGCCTTTATACAAAATCAACTTAAAGCAGACACGTTCAATTAAAAAAGGAACTTATTATCGTTAATTTCACAATAAAGAATAAAATAAATAATACATTTTTCAGTTTCGACTTGTCAATTATGAACTTCTTAAACGTATATATATATATGTATATGTATAACATATACTTATCGATTTATAGATCGGTTCGTATAATTAACAATTGTATTTCACGGTTATAGTTAGAAAATTCGGCGAGAATGTTTTAATTAAAAACCAGTTTATTAAGGCGTAAAAATCGTGACGTTTTCATTCGATAAATATAATATTAAAAGAAAACGAAGGACGTACGTAGTCGCCGTATAATTCAGTAAAATTGCGTGCAACGCAGAGCGTACTTACCCGACAATCGGCGTCGCTGCAGCGAGGAGGGAAATTTCGTTCGGGTTTTTTTTTGGTTTTTCGTAATTTGGTTTCAGTGACTTTCGACGCACAATGTTTCGACAGCGTGAGTGGTCGCGGTGGTAGCGATTATTCGCGCGGAAACACCCGTCGTCGAATTCGTCGGTGACAGGACTGCGCGCTGAGTTACCCCTTACACGACGGCGTTCTAACCACGAGGGCGGCGTTTCCGAGTTGGCGCACGACTTCACGGCCGACTTGGCGGCGACGTGCTCCCACGAACACTTCTATACGTTTATAGTCAAATCACTGTACGCTCGACGCGAAAACGATTATTCGTTATTTCGTTATTTCATTTTGGTTTTACGTAAAACCGTTAGAAAATTTCACGGGTCGTGTAACGTTAAACGTACACCACGAATTGTTGTTCGTATCAACGAGTGTGAGATCGAAATGATGTTTGTTAGTTTTGAATACGATTCCGATTTCCAGACTTTTAATCGTTCCTGTTTGATTTGTGGCTCAAAGACGGCGTTTCCAATAGTGTCGCGATTTCATTTTTGAATTTCAACGTCGGTTTCAATTTGTCCGTTTTCATTTTGTATTACCAATTCCATTAAAAGCACGCGTGTTGTATTGGCGATTATATGGCGAACTATAAATTAAGTCGAAACGGAGACCCAACAAGGTAATGGTTGACCACCTCTCCCCCCCGTCCACAATTTGTCGTGCGTATTACGTAGCTAACGAGGTCGCCGAATTCCAACGTTATTTTTTAGTTTCTTTCGAAATATTGGAATTGAATATTCCGATTCGATCATTTTTATCTCAAACATCGAGTTTTAAATAATTAAGGTTTTCAATTTCGATTTTGCGCGCCCGTATATCATTTATTTCGATAGACGTTATGATATTGAAAATCGATATTCAAATTTATCGAACGCGGTTTAACGTTAAATACATTTTTTGATCTATTTTTACGATTTCGACTTTCAGCGGTTTTTAACGGTATTATAAAAATCGATTTCAAAATTAGCGTCAGCCCTGGTCTATGTATTGTGAGACCAAATATTTAATAGGTTTAACAACGACGGTCTATGTTATAGAACGGGTAATTACTTTGAACTCGTTCCAATACGAACAACAAATAGAGTTCCGTGCGTCAATTAAAACTAGAAGCGTCTTTATTATACACAAGTCTGCAACAGAAAATACGTTGGGAATATCGACGGTAAAATATTAAAAAAAAATATGTTATACACACGAAACAAGTAATAATACCCAATTTATTGACGTTAATTGGTTTTCATCCCATTTTGGTCTTGATAAACATCATATATACTCACTTGGCGTTTTAGACATAGTAAAAATACCATTTGTTCTAAATGTATTCGATTTTTCTTTCGTTGTAACGAAATTGTATTGATAGTAAACTTAAAATACAGAAAAATAACCTTTTAAAAACGATAATCGATGACGCTGGGATGTATTTCATTCAAAATATTTACAACATCGCAAACACGAAGAACAATTATTACGTCAAAATAGGTCCAACTCATTTTTAAAATTTTGAATTAAAATTTTGAAGAGTAAATATAATTTTCGGGAGGAGAAACGGTTTTTCTTTAAAACGCCAACTTATTAGATTGTTTTAGAACGTCCTAGACAAAATATTAATCTTTTGTTTAATTGACGCGTTTACAGTAAAATTGCCATTGATTCGTCATTCAACGAAATATTACCGTATTTACGGATTACGATTTGAAACGGAAAAGTGTGTGACATCGATATTCGTGTCATCTTCGGAGCGCGTGCGCTACCCACGAATCCGCCGTCAGTTCGGTGCATTCTTATCGGACAACTAGTCTCCGGGATGGGGACATAGTCGGGACGAAAGTTTCCGTCCGTTTCCGTGTGATCTGTTTGTACGGCGAGCGACATCCCTGTCACGTGATTGTCGCGAATCACACTCTGTTCGGTGACTGTAACGCCGCGTAGTTATCGCGAACGCGTTGCATTTTTGCGAAGTTCACGTTTTGGCGGACCTCGCGACATATATTGAGAGTCACGTCGTGGTGCGTGTAGTTTTTCGTCGTCGTCGTTGTTTTCGTATAAATAAATTTCGTCGCGTCGAACTCAGTTCCACCTACTTTCCTTTTATCGGTTCGGACGTATTTCAAGAGCCGTCCATACCCTAACCGAACTTTACGTACATTACCGCCAACGGTGATATGTCCGACAATGAAGCCGATCGTTTCACCTGAATGCCCGAAAGTCTTGTCCATACAGCGAAACTCGTGTCCGTACGAACCGCGTACTTGTAAAATTTCACAGTAACATATACCAGTAACGAGAAAAAGTATGTATTAGGTTCGATATAACGCTAAAAATATTTAAATGAAATAGAATTATACGTTTCGTTCATTAATCCAAGAAAAAAAATATTTATTTCATTATGTCATTTTCGAATCGAAAACAAATATAAATGGACGCGTCCTATTTGTCGACAAAAATTATAATTACGTTTTCAATCATCGAATGTAGTATCGATGCGCATCACAAGAGTTATACGAATAGTTTCCATTATTATCAATTTGTTAATTTGCTAAAGACAACAGACATAGAATACGAAATTGGAAATTGTAATCGTTGTGGCGGATCTTTATAGCGTGACTGAAATTTCGAAAAAATTACTTAACGCAGACGTCACAACGAAAAAATCTTTTCTCCCGACGATTTTAGTTAGCGAATACATATAATTTTCATAAACAAAAAAATTTATAGCGAATTTTGCCCGAAAAACAATATTAGTTTCCGAATATGTGTCCTAGTTCGAATAATATATTGTGAAGTGAATAAACGATTTTTTTTTTAATGTTATATAAATACCGTTAAGCATTCGTTCACTTCTTTTTAAATATTATTTTGAGCGTGCCTATATCTTTATACATATATAAATATATTCACATATTATATTATACATTTATATATTCGTATTAATATGTATGTCCCGAAGTAATTATAAGTAGTATGTTCCATCGAAATAAAACAATTTGTTGAGAAATAAGACCCACTCGTACACTTCAAATTTAAAAACGTAACGATAAGTAAATATATACGCCATATTGTTTTTATTTATTAAATAATACGATATTTTTTTATGCCTATTTTACAAAAGATATTCACTTCTTGAATTATGTCTCGCTTTTATTTTAAACATTTCTATTTCGAATGTTCCCTATGTACCGACCAAGCGCTAACAAATTTTATTATTAACGCGATAATAAAACGTGACGCCTTTGATTGTGTACCATATTCCGTACATCCGACCAACCGCGGCGCGAACGTAGTTGTCTTGAATTGAAAACGTGCCATGAGCTTATCGTTAACGGAAATTTGTTTTCTATTCTCGTACGTCATTTTCGAGTTGCGAATTCCATCCGGTTTGCCAAGTTCATTATCATGAAATTTCGTCCAAACAAATAAATACTGTTCCCCGTCACAGCCGGTTAAAGTGGCCGTCCGTTATCCGGTAACCCATATATATATATAATAACTGATATTGTAACACAACATATTTCTACGTGGACCATAATTGATATATTCGCTCGTATATATTAAGGCTGTTAATCGTATTTACGTCGTTGTTTCGTGTTTTCCGTCGTCGTGCATAATATATATATATATATATTATATTTGACATTATTTCGATAATAAAAAAAAACAATTACCATCGTAGTTCCTTTTTTTATCGTCGTCTCGTTTATTATTTTTAGGGTCCTTCGACCCCTTCCGTTTACGAGCGTCATCGTTGTGTCGTCAAGATTGTTGTTACGTTCACAACGTTCATCCACTCACTCAATGGTTGGGCCATTTTTCGCAATCAGTTGACGTTCATATTTATTGTGCCACAATATTCCTCGTACTCTTATCGAGTTTAATTATTTATCCTGTTTATTCCTTCATTCCCTCCACTCGCGCCATACAGTGGATATTACTTTTCGTTGTCGATTCGTTAGTGAAGACCGTCCATTTCGTCGTTTTTGTTCTCTTATTTCGTAATTTCAATCCGTTTTATCCACCCGATCATTTCCGATCTATTCCGACTGTATGACGGCCCCCTATTGGCAATTCACTCCCGTAACGGTCGACCTTCCTCTGACCTCATTGAACAGGAAGCCGTGGGAACGAATACGATGTAATAACGTACGTTTAATCAATATTGCACTAGAGTATATATAACGTGTGCGTGCGTGTGTGTGTGTGTGTGTGTGTGTGTGTGTGTGTGTGTGTGTGTGTGTTATATTCATAGAATACAGTCGTTTTTTTTAATATATTTAAAGATGAAAAAGCGAAAAATAAGAATAAAATCATGTATGTATATATATACATATATAGGCGATACGACAACCGGACGGAGAGTACTGAAGTTGGAAAAAAACTTTTTACAGCCTATGTATATAGCTGGTTTTTGCGTGTACGAATGAAAACCGTACGTAAAAACTTTGAAAACTACGTTTATATACATTTCGGACGTCAGCTCGAAAGTAACCGTCATAACAGACGCGCTGAAAATTGTTGGGAATTTCTCCATGTTCAGACGTAATGACATTAAAGTGTAGTTTTATACATATTATTATTATTATACACGGAATATTCATCGGGAGAAATAGTCTTGAAGAGGGCCGCGCGTGTGGAAAAGTAAACTTTACTTTTTTGATTGTCTTAAAACAGTTAGTCACATTTAACGTCAATTGATTTCAGTCGCTTACTCCGCTTGTTGTATTGGATTAGGTTACAAACGTACAATGTAATATTCCCGACAATTACACAGTCACGTAACGAACACTTTCGAGATCGCAAAATACTCCAAACAATTGGTTGTTTTCCATGATTAGATGATGACGTAATTACCACTCAAATAGATAAACGGTGGGGTTATAACTAACGAGCGTATACGTTAGACGCTGAGTTTTGTTACTGATAAACAAAACTGTCATAACGGTATGACGAATCAAACGAATTTCGGTGTTCCTTTTAACGCACATCGGTAATACGCCCGGCGAGCATTTATTAACAAAAAATATTCATTATTTCGCTAATTTTCGTTTTTTTTTGAGGGAATTTAGGATATACATTCCTTAACCTGGGCAAACGTAATTCACGCGCCAAAATTTTTTATTGGCTATAAATTTCCATCAATATTTTACTTTCGTTTCGTTTGAAAAATTCGTTCTTAACTATTAGTCCGTTTCACCGTAGTAAAATTTATTCAAGTCATGTAGGCTAGTTAGCCAATTGCTATTATTTCTTCTATTATAGTTTCCACACGTTATTTTTCCAGAAGTAGTTTTTAAATTAATCGATTTTTATAATTTCTTTATTTCGGAAAAATGTCACCAAAATTGTATGTTTTTTGGCATTCGTAAAAGCGTAATTTACCATCGTTTTTGGGCGTATTTGGACGCATATTTAATATTTTATTAAGTGCGTCTAATTCATAGTCCTAATTGTAATACACCGTGCATTGTAAATGACATATCATTGTGACGTAAAAATTTCACTAATCTATGGTTCAAAAATAAATTGAAAATAAACAAAACCAACATTTAAATTTAATTTTTAAAGTTAATATTTTAAATATTCGTTGTATAATGGCAAGTGTTTTTGTTTTGGTCGTTCTTATTAAAATCCAGTAGCGTAAAAATCGACAAAACATCCTACGAGAGTAGTTTAGATCGCTGTCAAAAGCCATCTTGACATAAAGGATGGGGACGGCGATGACTAAAAAGAGTCGAGACTCATTTAAATTAATTAATTAAAGACGAAACATTGAATGGCTGAGCCTTTAGAAATAAACGTAGTCTAGACACACTTGCACAGAGTTAGTTATAAGTTTGCGTGCACTCGCGTGTTTCGGGGTAATTATATGTTCGTGTCACGGGTGTGACTCGATTTGAATGTTTTGCTTAACGCCCTTAGTATATTATCATCGCTAAATTCTTACGAGTTTTTCTAAAAAAATATAATAATCAGTGATGAGTAGGTATTTTAAGTTTTAAATAAATACTAAACGTATATTCCTTATTTATTTCTCTCCAATGAAAAAATAATAAACGATATAGATATGTTGAACAGTGGATTTAAACTAAATTCGCTAGTTTTTGGCAGTCTAAAATATTAATTAAAAATGTAGAATTTATAGTAGTTAATTTAAAAAGTAGGAGGTATTTTTTTCATACATTTAAAAAACGTACTAAAAATTTAAATATATATATATATATATATATATA
>JAIPRN010003110.1:0-23893 GCA_025469175.1 Geopemphigus sp. TES_GeoC_2020 | reverse complement strand
TATATTATGTAATAAATAAAAAAATGTAAATGTCGAAAGATTTTTTATAAGAGTTAGTGAATTCCTTCCGTTGATCATTCTTGAGAACGCTTCTGTTAAAAACTACACGTTATGATGTGATGTAGTTTATTTGTGCTTTTTAACGAAATGTGATTAGAGAACCTGTTACAGGACTTACATGTAATATCTGTAACGTGCTATGACGTACTTATTAAATTTCGATCCAAGTCTCGAAAAATTGCACAATAATAATATAATTGATCCAGGAAATAGTATATTTCTAAATTTATCCAACAGTTTGAAGAAGACTTCAAAAACATTAACCGTGAGGGGGCCACTATTCATTACTAACATATGCCGTCGTGCATTTATTATTATTACTACATACATATAGTAAATAGGTAATAAATAATTTTTTGATCCGAACTCTTTTTATTTGTGTAAATGTAACTCAGAATGATGTGTATCAATTATTTAAAAACGACCGATTATATAAAAACAATCGATTTTTTTATCAACCTCATACTTAAAATTCTACGGCAATGTATCGGTGTCCAGTCAATTTGACTTGACCATGAGCATACAATTATATGTTTCATAAAATGTACAATTTGTTTCAATTATTCGCAAATTCATACTGTGGCGTAATAAGATACACGTAGATTATAGTCTCTTCAAAATGTCTACGAAAACAATTATTTTTGTTGTTATTTTTATCGAAACTTTATATATAAATTAGTCTCTACAATTATTTAAGAAGTACAAATATTGGCCCTTCGATAATTATTAACTATTACAATATTATATAAATGTATTGCCGTTATAATGTATAGAAACAACTAATGAGGAATGATTATAAAGGTGGTTGGTTCATACGCAGAATATAGATATTCGAAATAAAAAATTTAAAAATACTAAACAAAAATGTAAACCCTTCTCTAAATTATACTATCTAAATCCAACGTAATACAAAATATCTGAAAGTTGAAATAAAGCTAAATATTAGGTAAGCCATAATAATAATAATAATAATAATAACAACAATATTTCATTTTGTCCACTATAGTCAAAATAAATAAAAAATTCTTCGTTTCATAGGAACATTTATGTGTGTAAAGTACTCAATTGCTTTTTATATTTAAATTGTAAGTAATTCGATAAAATTAAACGGAAATAGCATTTATGAACTGAAAAAACAAACAAATTTTTTATTAGTGTTAATTTGAGATACTCATTAAAATGTGCAAGCGTGTAAATGTGCAACGATTTACTAACTTTATATTCTGATTCCTTAATGTTTAATAATTAAGTTTTACGAGATTATTTTTTACTTTAACTTAGCCATCTTTGTTTATTATAATTATTATACTATTATTACCTACTTTTTACGTAATATCTATAACTAAATATATGCTTTTACTATTCAAATATGCAGTTAAATTAAACTTATATAAATGTACTAGTCGATTTATTGTAATTTTCAAATTATTTACATCTTTTTATATACATGAAATTCATTATTCACGTTTAAGTATTACCTATTTATATATATATACTAATAGTTAATAGTAAATTGGTGACACAAGCGTAAATAACGAATTTCGTGTATATGTGTCTATATAGACCTATATAATTTAAGTTTTTTCAACATCGTACGTATTTACTTAAACAATTTCAAAATATATAATTATAAAAATTTATCGTCGTCTACTTTTCTAATTTAAAAAAACGCTCAAAATGATCTCGGATTCTTTTTAAACTATTTTCCACGTAAATATTTTTAAATGGGTATTATTTATTATACCGACAGACAACTTTTTACTATAAATATTTAAACTGGTTTTTTCAGATTAAATGTTTTACGACTTTGTAATTATATTATTATAAATGACCCTATTTTTTCCATTTTCTACGTTATATTATATTGATACTACAAGTAATATATATATATATATATTAAACTCATTTGCTAAGTGATAATTTTCGTTCTACTTTAGACTCATTAATAGCTATTTACATTATATGATAAGAACATATAAACAATAATTACCTACTCAAAAATGTGAAAAAAAATTAAACCACCACACAATTATATACAAATATTTTTTTCTATTATAGGACGATTAAATAGATTGTCCTTTTAGTTTTAACATTAATACGAAGTTATTATCGTAAATAATACAAAAAAATTGAAAAATATAACTAGGTGCATATTATGTCAAATTTGTCTACTGGGAAACTATATTTCCTGTAGCCTACTGACGGCACTGCACTTCGTAATAACGATATATAACCTATGGTCTTTAAACATATTACTACCTACAACAATACAACGTAACTCAAAAACGATAATTTTTCAATAAGTAAAAACCTAAATATTATTGATGTATCGAGACAGTTTTGTGTCCATACACCGCTCTATCAATTCGGGTTTATACCGCACTTACCTCTGTACACGAACATGATTCGAGATAAAATCGTAATAAGTGTTTCTCTTATTATAATTGTCGAAATTCAATGTATGCAGCACAGAATTTCTATTTATAAAAACAAAATGTTATTCGTATTATTACGAAAACTAATAAACAAAAATATAGATATCAGTAGCTATTTTTAAGACTTAGTTGTCGACATACCTTAGACAGTATATACATTATTAAAATACTATCAAGTCGTATGGTAAGAAATGAAGTAATAATTTGTCCGAACGTAGGTACACACAAATTACCCGAAATTTTCTCCGGTCGAGCCGGTATGTAATCGAGTATAACAATAATATTCGTTGAATACGTTAAATTCGAATATAATTTAAAACTAATCGAAACACACAAAAATTAAAGCGTACCTACAAAACAAATCAAAGAATAAAAATGTTTACATTTTTACTAATTTCGCTCTTCTGTTACCTATTTATTTTTCTCTATTCGTATTCTATTAATGATTTATACACGTATAAATTACGATTGTAAATATAACAAGCTCCGCACGTCAATTTGAAATAATCGCGTATTTTGTATTATTTAAATTGAACAAAACGTTTAAACCTTAGCATTATCTAACAAGCACACGAATTCAGAAAATTCATAAATGTATTAAACAATTAATACATTTTAATAAATCCTAATCCTATTGCCACCATTAATCAGTAATCGTTATACACTCGAAACTGTAATTTTCGTTTCGACGTAAAGACCGATTGATATTGGCCAAAGAATGTCAATTTCTTTTTTAATTGGTCCTTGATCTTTATTGCTATATAGTGCGTAATATAATAGCAAACATGAACAACACACAAACACCTACATCAATTACGCCTAATATCAACGACGTTATGACGTAAAAGTTAGTTGTAACGGTTTTACAGTTATTGTAATTTCCGTCTATTAGATTTTCAATAAAAAATCATTAGATACTTATGTAAACATTTTATTAATTTAATTATACAACGTGGTTTTACGTAATTTGTTACATTCAACGACTATATTCAATATTAAATGGTCTCTGAACTTCTACACCTCAGACGATAATTGTTGTTGCTTTAATGGACATTGTATAAATATTAAATAATACCTGCAATAGTATTTGTGAATCTATAATTATTCTAGTTCGTGGAAAGAAAAAATGGGCAAATTGTTAACAAATTGAAAATGTCATTCGTTAATATTACACTACACTACTAGCCTCACTCGAAATTGTTTTCCGAATACAACGATTTATCGTTGCTTCAACATTCAGTGATACAACTCTTCTACAACTGTTTGGCTATAATTCGTTTCCGCATACTTAACATTTTCTCATACATAATTCTGTATTAAAAACAAAATAATCGAATACCTAACGTATACACTTTTCCGTGTGAAATGCCTTTAACGTATTGCTAGTGTTACAAACCTCTACATATCGGTTTACATGGTATGTATTAGTTTTTTATATATTATAAGAAAATCGTGTGTGGTACAACACCAACGACGACGAAGAAATCTGCCGAATAAGTAAAACGGCTGACTCGTCGTCGCCCGTTAACCAAAGCACCACAGAACATTTTAGTCATAGTTTTGGTCTTCGTCCGATACTCGCTAACGTTTGTCGTATTTAATAAGTTACCAGCCGATTATTATTTTATTGTGATTGAATTATTTACAATAAAGTTTATAGTACAATTTATTACTTCGGCACGTACATTTTTGTTTATCGTTCAAGTTCATAACGCTAGATTGTATTTTACGATTCTGCATAGGTGTGTTTTTTTCGCAACGGATAAATTATAACATCATCATTTTAGATGAAAATCATAAAATTCATCAACAAAATATTTTAAAGGGTTACAAAAATTGTGATCAACTATTTTCAAGAATTTTCGGACCTATCTTACAGTAACATATTTAAATAATAGCTTGTATCAGATTATAAAAACTTCGATCAATTTCGTTGCATTAAATCAGACAAAAACTTCGGCTTATACTTATTAAATAGCACGAAATGACGTGGTTTTTCGACACACAAATGTTTCAATTTTAACATGTAATGTAATATTCAAGAAGTGTATTTTATTTCGTTATTTTATTTAAAAAATTTTTCGTTTTTCTTCATAGTGTAACATTTGTCATGATAAACTTCGGTAACAATGATTTGATCAAAACGTTTTTGAATAAATTGTTGTTTAACGCTGATACGCAGCGATTACAATTTTATTTCCATATAATATGATAATATATTAAATGTTCCTGTAAGCTATATAAAGATTAAATTTTGTTTATTATTGATTTTTATAATATTTAATAACCGTTGATAATTAAAGAACAAATTCCTTTGGTAACATATTATTTTTCGTCATTCGAATACAACGATCAGTTCTTATGTTTCCTTAATATTTAACTATCATAACTAAGGTACAAATAAACAGAATTAAACATCAAAGTCTATAACCGTTTATAAATATATATATATAGGTGTATAATATGTATATTATTAGGTATAAAATTCAAATTCTAAGACTGTTTTCCCGTTTTGTAATACACCTATTATACTACTATAATATATATATATTATGTGTAGCGTATATATATTATTACTGTATATCCGTCTAAAAATGGTTATTCATAAACGACTATTTTATATTTTATATTGTATTTCATACTATTATGTACTCAGACGAAAAATAAATGTAAATACACACCAATAAACCATTCTGCACGCTTATTTTACCAATCTCCAATATACATATATAAGTAACGGAATATAATTTGTTTTAAATATAAAAAACCCGTGTTCAAATTATTTTCCCATATTTTACGAATTAAAGCCATTAAATAAATACAAATGTTTTTGTCATGTTCTGAAAAAATTTTTTACAATTTATTATATTAGAAAAAAAAGAATATATATATATATATATATATATATATATATATATATATGTACGCGTAAAATAATATTTTGTTTTCATTAAAGTGAGAATTGTGAATTATATAACCAAAATATCACTCTTCGTAAAATCACAAACGCTCCACCTTATATTTCTAACCAAACCTTTTACAATGATTTACATATGAAAACAACTGAAGAAGGATCTGTAGTATGTTACAAACGATTCTTCTCTCGTTAAAATCCACACATAAAAAAATTACATTCCTTGATGCATCCTGAAAACCCCCGCCGTCGACTCAAAAGGAGATGGCGTAGAAATCTTTTGCTACCAAATTGTAGCATTAGCTTTTTTCTTTCACTTTTTCACCTTCAATCTAAATGTCATCAATGAATGACTTCTTCGTGTAATCTCACTGCCATTTTTTTCTGTTTTCTTTCATCACATATTCTTATTGTGCTTTATAGTACAGATAGTATATTTCCTTATAATATAATAATAATAATATATCACGTAATACATGTGTAATACCTAATTCAGGGTAAACTTTATTTTTAGTCCTGACTCATTATTTTCTCAAACGTTACGAACACAATTATTTACAAATATATAGACGCTTTACTGTGTTATATATAGGCTTAATATTTATACAAGACAGATTATTCCTAAATATCTAATTTATTTAAAGGACTTTCTCAAAGAACAAACTCGAATCGATGTTTATATTGTGTATAATATTGACGTTTATTTTATATTAACAACAAATGAGGTAGTTATTTCTGTTTTTAATTATGAATTGTAATTTAACGAAGTCACTAAATAAAGGAAAATAACTATAATTTTTACTGGATCACTAAAATCGAGTAACTTACCCAAATTATCCACTACCATGTAATAATTTCATAAACTTCAAAATCGATTTTTACTTACATATGTAAACAGTTCTTTTAATTACGCAAATTGTGCCTAATTTCGAGTTAGAACGCAAAAGTAACGTTTTTTTTTTTTTTTTAAGTATAGTTATCGTTTAATGTTCGCTCTGTGATCCCACCCCATAAATATAAGTCTTTAATTAGAATATTGTGAATATTAAAAATATTTATCGAGCGCGATTAATTTAATTCGCCATTTTTAATCTAATCCATTGTTCATATCATCTACGTCGTTTATATTTTAGTAATATATTTTTATCGAATCTATAACGTACCATGTACATATTTAATAAAGAAATAATAACACATTTATAATCGGTTAGTTACGTGATTTTGAATTTATTACGTAAAGTTTTTCGATTAATCGTCGACAGTTATAGAATAGTAGAATGCCAGATAATTGGACAACCTCGTTTCGATTATGTATATTCGTATCGCTGTGATTTGAAAATACGAACAAAATGTATTGCCGCTAATTTTTTCTGCCATGATTACTTTACAGCGTCTTTGATAACGTGACGTTTTATGAACATTGGTGAATGTGGTAAATAATGCGTTCAATTTTGCTTGTCCAAAAGGTTATAAACTATAGTCACAAAAGTAGATACTCCATTTTGTATTATGTTCGTGCGATGGGAATGTCCATCTACCGGAACAGTTTGGTACGAGTAATTTTTTATTCGTTCTTGAACGTTGATAAACGTTAATAAGTAATTGTTTGATATTATTCACTTACATACTTATTATTTCTGTACATTTATAAATTATCTCTCGTTGTACGTACTTTATGTTTGTCAAAATGTCGGAAACATTAGAATCACGTACGATTTGCGATTTAAAGGTCCTTGAATTACGTTCTGAACTAGAAAAACGTGATTTAGATAAAACTGGAGTAAAAGCTATACTCATAGAACGTCTACATAACGTGAGTATTCAAAACAATTTTATCGTATAAACAATTTAAAGCTTTGATACAGAATTTTAGACGTATTTTTCAATCAAAATGTGAAACTAATGCCGTTTTTACGGATTTACAATGTAAATTTTTAGATAACAATTACCTGCGGCGTAATTTTCTGAGTTAAATTAACTAATCAACTATATTTAAGTACTTTATGATTAGTAGTTAAATAGAGCTTAAATAATGGTCCAATTGAATACATTTGTATTCTACATGTTTAAATTGAACGACAAGATTATGTTCTGTACTGTGCAAAATATGTAATATGTTCCGTGTAATATGTATTTTGTAATATACTATCCTGACAAGTCATTAATATTAACCAGAGAGAACTAAGATATCTCATCACGTTTATTTATTGGTTTTCGTTATAATTTTTTTTTAAATGCCTAATTTATTGAATGTAATGCATTTACATAACTAGTAAGAAAAAGAGTTACGTGTGCGTTAAATTTTTACAATTTTCTATGTAATTTACGATTTATGAATTTAGAATTTTAGATATTAAATTTTTACATCAATTATGTTGCTTATATAATAGTACCTAATCTTATACATTATCATTATTCGAGTATTTTATTAGATTTTTATACGTATTTTTATGAAAAAATTGTATTCTGATTATTTAGTTTTAATATATAGGATTAATATTAATATTTATAACAATAACTACATGGTAAACAGATCATTTTATACTTATATAGAAATATAAATATTATTTACTTTTTTATTTTAGCAAACTAATAACAAAAGATATATTTACATTCGTATATATATATATATATATATATATATATATATAACTTTTAAGATTAAAATAATAACACTAATTTGTATTGGGACAAGTAAAGATTATTAATTATATTAACCAACAAATTATAATGTGTCTACATTATAAAGAAACTCTTAAACTGCATATAGTTTCATCACTATTATATTACAACCTACTTTTAGTATCTAGTATATATATGCATTATGTGTTAGTATTTAATATAAACTGTAGAATTAGCAATATATTCTTAAGATGCATATTCCAACTATGTAGATTTGATGAGATATATTCAATTTATTAAGTATGAATCAAGGGAAGTTATTGATCAGGAAACACTAGTTTTCATATTAGAATGTGTCTTGCATTTTATTTTATTTTTTTATACACATATTGTATTATATAATTAAGGTAAATATTAATGTAGATATGTATTAATTTTTATTTTAGGCACTTATTGAAGAAGGAGAAGACCCAGAAAATTATGTATTCGATAAGTTTGAATCAGAAAAATCATTTACGTCTCCTAGTGCTGAAAAGAAATCTCCCAGTATTGAAAAAAAAGATATTAGAGCATTTTTAATTGCAGATAAAAAATCAATCACTCCAACAAAACCAAAACCAACCATTGTTGGCAGAAGACCTGGTCCAAAATCAAGTATGTTTTGTTATTATTTATAATATGTATTAAAATATTAGTAAATTGAGGTAGTATATCTATAAGACAATAACTTTGAAAAACTGAAAATATACGTTTAATTATTCGTTTTTATAAAAACATATTTCATTAAATTATTTTATATTTTAAATCTTCTGTAATTGTTTATATATTTAAATATAACTTAATATTAGCATTGATGTAAAATTAATTTTTTACCAGTGTTAAAAGTATATTAATATATTTATAGTTATTTAACCACTAAAGTTAGGATAAGGCTTAAGCGTTGCAATTTAAATAATATTTTCAAAATATTATTTTAATTAAAAATTTGATTTAGTTTTCAAAACATATGTATATATATATATATATATATAAGCAATTCTAAAAGGGTATATCACTTAACAATTTGACGTCTAATGTATATTATTGATACAAATAAAAGATTTGGTGTTACATTTGCCATGTCAGTCTGTTAATTTAAATTTATTATTGTATGTTTAAATGGTCTAAAATGCTGTCTTTTCATTGTGTACTCGTAGAATAATTTTAAAAAATTTGAATAGAAATGATTATTATATTTTTTTCAAAATAATTCAATTTATTAATACTAACAAAATATGAGTTAATCAAATAAACATTTGTAATATAAAGAATACATATTTTGGATATTGTATTGTCTTAGCTCTTTAGTAGTATCTGTGTCCATATTTTAAATGAATAGAAAGCTATAATAAAAAATTATACTTATGTTTCTTAAAATAGTTAAGTAGTAGTGTGATTTTTTTCAAAATTATTTTTTAATTTACTCAGAATTTATGAATAATATTTCTGTTTTATTTATTTATTTAATTTTTTTATAGAATTTTAAATAAATTATTGTTTAAATAAGTTAATAGATTAAGTATTAATTATGATTAATAATTTAATTAACATATTAATTTAATAAAACTATAGATTTTATTATAGTTATTATTACTTATCGATTGCAGTAAAAAAATTATTTTAAAAACATCTATGCTACTAATTTATAATGTTAATTATGATTTTTTTAATTCTTTGTTTAGAAACCTGTGTATCATTACTAAAAGCTGAAAAAATTGGTTCAAGTATTTTACGAAAAAAAAATGATGAAGTTAAACAAGAGCAAGCAGATAGTAGCAATGTTATTAGTTCTGATGATCCTAAAAAATTATTTTTAAGCACAAGTAACTCTGGTGTAATTGATTCTAATGAAGCAGAAGCCAAAGAAATGGATGTTCAACCAAATGAGGCTGAAAGTGTAGGTATGATTTCTTTTCATAAATATGAAACTGAAATTGATAATAACGCAAGTAATCAGGAAAATATAAAAGAATTTAAAAAAGATAAAATTATTGCTTCGGGCAATAATAAGTCTGAAATTTTGATCGAAAAAATAGAAAATAGAGAAATAAACCAACAAAAATTTTTGGATAATTCAGATGAAAAAGTTGATGCTAAAGAAGAAATTAATAATGATATTAAAGAAGAGAAAAATTGTATAAACGATAATATTGGCTTTAAAGTAAAAGAAATTGAAGTTATACCAGAAAACATGGACGATGAAGATAATATACAAGATGAAGAATTGGATCATGAAGTTGATGAAGAGGAAATAAAAGGCCGTATTGATTTTAATATTAGTAATGATGCAGTAAGTTTAATATTCAACGTATAATTTCTATAAACTTATTAAATTTTAACTTCAATTTAGGAAAAATCTGGAGAAAAATCAATTCAAGAAAACAATAAAGATGACAATAACGAAGACTCTATTAATTTAACAATTGGAGAAGATGACATAAAATTATTCGCTGATGAGGTATATTAATTTTTAATTTTATTAATTACATACATATTCTTAAGTTCATAGGGATAATTTGTTATATTTTCAAAATTTCTTTTTAAAAATAAAGTCTTCTAATTTTAGTTTTAATTTATAAAGTATATTAAAAAATATTGAAGGCATTTCAATTCTTATTAATTTAAATTAATGGAACTTTTCTAAAGTAATAATTCTTTAATAGTTTTCTTTTTTTAATGACTAAGGGATTATTGGCATATCATTTGTTTGTCTATATTGTGAAAATAAATGATCTACTATATGCAATAATAAACTATTAAGTAATTTATATATGTTGAAATAAATTGACGTAGGTAACATATTTTTATGAATATTAAGACAAATTTATATTTTAACATGTTCATATAAGTTTTTAGTTTTAATTACCATAATATGCAGTTCACTCCTAAAATGTTCTGAATTTAACATTCTTGCGTTATGATATGTGTAAAGTTAAGACATAAATAATATCAAAAGATTACATTTTTATAGACTAATAATTATTCATAAAGAATTCTGAGACATATTTGTTACTAATTAATTTTTAAAATACAATATTTTATGGTACAATGAAGTTCTATATAAAATTATATTTAAAAAAAAGACATTTTTTTAACGTTAAAGTACTAATTATTAATTTTTGAATTACTTGGATTTCCAAAGAATAATAAAATGTAAAATAATTGTTTTTTTACAGGATGATACAAGTATTGAAAAAGAGGGTAATTATAAACTAATTCAATTATTTCAACAATATTTTATTTATTTATTTATTTGTAAGAACTTTAAAGTACGCGTAACATAATATCAAGGTACTTTATATGTTGTAAATATTTGAAATATCAAGTAAGATATTATATAAACAACATATAGTAATATTACATGGTTACTATGTTGGTTTAGTACTTGTGTTAGTACAATTAATTAATTATATCTGTCTACGAGATCATATCTACACAATGAAGGCCAAAAGAAAAGTACAAAGGAAAAATCTGAATTTATCATATTTTTGATAAAGTTTCGACTAAAATTGAAAGAAGCCAAAAAGCAAACAAAGAAATTCACAAACTTCAAGCAGCTATTGTAAACATCTGTTAATTTTTAGACCTTTAAAAAAATTTAATTTTCTATAGTTTTAACATCTACCAGAAACATATATTTTCCTTAAGGTTATATCATTTTTGAAATTAGAATATTATAGTTTTTTTAGTTTTATTAGTTTTAATAATAAATATTATTATTAATTAGTTATTGTATACTATTAGGTTGGTGATTGTTCATTTTAATTATTGTTATGCTAAGATAAATGTACAAAAAATGTTAAATTTTTTATTTTTCTTAAAATCCAGTTTATATTTTTATTACGTATATATTTTATTGTTAATATAATTGAATCGTACACTAATCCACTTTAATATTATATAATTTGCTATGTAATTTTCTAAGGTTATTTTAATCTTATTTTCTTTCATTAAAACAAATAAATATTAAAGATAGGTTCAAATTATATATTACTTGTTAATTATAAATATAGGTATATTGAGTGTATTTATAGATAATCTGTGTTTTATGTATATTTAATTTGTGTGACGCAATCTAGACGAAGTGATCGAGAACCATACCAAAGAAGAAATTTCATTGAGCAAATTGCGTGAATCTCGTCATGCTGCTACTGCTAGTCGTGGTAATGCAACAACTGGATCAATCAAAAGCCGCCGCAGTACAACTGAGAAGCGATCATCTGTTGGGGATAAACCACGCACTAGCCACAAAGAGGACAAAGACAACACCAATGCAAAACCCATCATCAGTGTCAGTGTCCCCAAAGATGAGAAGAAGGAAGAGGAGAAATTAGTTAAAGATAAAGTGGAAGCTGGCAGTAAGCAGAGGTTTGTTTTGCACACGGTCTCGACTACTGATTCTTTATCCTTTCATCAGAAAAATCGTGCCAAGAACAAATATGACTACCGATTTAAAAAAATTCATTATTTTTAATATATCTTTTAGCAAGGATAAGTTTGAACAAATACCATTTAGGGTTACAGAGACTGTGTATGGATGGATATATGTTTTTTATACATGAACAAATTTGCTGATTGATAAACTAGCATCTACCAACTTGCATGTGAACACTATTGGAGATTATTGAAACAATTTCTAATTTTTTTGGAACAAATATGTTTTTTATCTGATATGGGTTTAGTTTTTTAATTTTGGGTTGAGTAAAACTAGAATTTATTGCTGTTTCATATTTAATTTAAAAACTGAAGTATGTACCATTTTTCAATTTACGAAATTTAAATATGAAATTTAATTGTTTTATTTTATTAAATAAAATTGCTTTAAATTTTTTGTGTATTATGTAATGAATTTTTACTAATATTTTAAAAATTATAATTTTAAATCTTTATTTTAAATTATACAATTGAATTCTTTAATTATTAACATTTTTATTTACTATATTTCCACATATCTAACCTAATTGTATTTATAATTCGAGAGTTTTCTTTTTAATTTGTTTCTGCTTATTTAGATTTCTAGTAGTTAATTTTGATATATGATTGTTATTTTTATTAATAATGAAAATATTCCGATTTAAATTACTTTATTTAAATATTCTCCATGTTGTAAACTTTGATAATTTCCTATTTTATTTATGACATTGCAGAATACGAATAATGATTAATAATAATGTTGATAATTATACGTCCTTAGCTTTAATTTATAACTATTTGAGAATAATGCCAAGGGATATGATTATTAATAACTTCAACTTAATAAATTAATAAAAATTTATTACATACTACATTTTTTTCAAAAATTAGTAAAATTAATATATTTAAATTCTTTTATTATAAATGTAAATCTACATTATTGTAATAATGAATACAATTTAAAGAATGATTCATTATTTATTTTATTGTTACTCGTATGCTACATTAAAAATAATTAGAAAATTGGTACATACATTAATGTATTTTCTTGACTTAATATAGATTACATTAAAAACTCGATAGAAAACTTGAAAAATTGTAGTTATTAGTTAAAAACTAAAAAGTCACTTGAAAATTATTGAGTTATTGCCTTTTGGTTAGATTTTCTTACTTAAGAAATAAGAATATGAAACATGTAAATTGTTCATAGAAATATGTATTTCACGGTATTTGAACATCTTGGTATTTGCCCAATATACACAACTGAACATTTGATAATATGATCACAAATATAGCTATTGAAATATCTAAAATATAAAACGAATATGAAAATGTCAAAAAGTGGATGGAAATTGACGAAGATCTATTTTTCAAGACAACAAACAAAATGTAAAAAGTTGATTACAAATGAAAATTTACATAATTTAGTTATATTTATAACTTGGCAAATTAATTTGCTTAAGTCAACAGTAAAGATGAATTGCCATTTGATAAATCAATTGCAGAATAAAAATATATATTATTTACTTAACGAGTGATTATCAGTGAAATATTGATAACTTACCTAGCAATAACTACCATTCGTTTCACAATATATATTATAATAATTATGCATTATTAAGATGATAACTATTAAAAATGGTGTACATTAAAATATGTATATTGATTGAATAATGTGAATACTGAAATAATGATTTTCAAGAACTTAAACTTACAATTTGTCATGTAAGTTACAGAAATAATACATTAATTTACATCGTAAATATAATAACAATGGAATGTTAACATCTTGGAAGAAAGCAAATTTGATTCACCATAATGTGTACAATCTATGTGCAATATTTTATTTATATATAATTATATAACAAGATATTTTATTTCTATGATAATATTGTATTACAATAAATAATAAAATATAAAATAATGTTCCTTTGATTTTCAAACATCTGACAATATTTTTTCAAGTGACTTTGGTGTTGAATATCATTTTCATATTACTACTAATAGTTATTATGATTGATTTTTGCAATAAGATTTAATGAAGTATCAATAAAATTGTGTGTAATGATGACTGGAGACTTAAGTGCAAGGTGATTTCATACAAATATGATTACTGTCTTCAATTAATATGTGTGTATTAGAAATGGTATAATTTATTAATTTTTTTATTTAAGTCAGAACAAGGAAACAAGTAATCAATACATAATATTTTTATGTACAAAAATATATTTGTTTTGTATTATCGAAATTGTTGAAAAAATTAATTATACTTTATATTAATTTAATAAATATTTTTAATATTTTCAGTAGTGATTCAAAGACTTCACAAACATCAATCGATTCCTGTAAGTCTTTATATATTCATTATTTTATGATAATTCATCATATTTTATAATCTACTTTATTTTTAGCAAAGAAAAACATTGCATCCTTGGTACGCAACATTTGGGTTAGTGGTTTATCATCAATTACTAAGGCTACTGATTTAAAACAACTTTTTTCAAAATATGGAAAGGTAATATTAGTAATTATATACCTATATAATAGTTTAACATTATATAGCACTCGTTTATTTGTTTGTTGGCTTACTTAACTTCATTAAATATTCTTTATAACTGATGCGTAATGAAATGTTCGGATTATTATTGTTTTATTTTAAGAGTTTAAATAAATAAGTAGATGTTAAAATTATTTCTGTTATGAAATTAAGATTTATGTGTGTGTGTGTGTGTGCTTGCACGTGAGAGTACTTGAAATTTTTTTTTATATCAAGTTGAGATTAAAATATTCAAACATTAAGAGCCCTACTAATTAAGTTTCAAAAAAGATAGTTTTGAAATTTAATTTTGTGAACTGCACTCTGAGACTTGTCATCATGATTTGTTTCTATTTATATGTTCACTATATTATAATCATCCATTGTTCTCTGATTGATTCTTTCCTAGGCAATCAGTTTGTGATTGGATGTTACATATTCAGATTTGAAATTTATTTTGTGAACTGCACTCTGAGACTATTCATCATGATTTGTTTCTATTTATATGTTCACTATATTATAATCATCCATTGTTCTCTGATTGATCCTTTTTTAGACAATCAGTTTGTAACTAGATGTTACATATTCAGATTTGTGAATTGTACTTTAAAACCGCTCCTAATAATTTGTTTCTATTTATATGTTTTTTTGAAATTGAATTTTGCGAACTGCACTCTGAGACTTGTCATCATGATTTGTTTCTATTTAAATGTTCGCTATATTATAATCATCCATTGTTCTCTGATTGATTCTTTCCTAGGCAATCAGTTTGTAACTGGATGTTACATATTCAGATTTGAATTTTATTTTGTGAACTGCACTCTGAGACTATTCATCATGATTTGTTTCTATTTATATGTTCACTATATTATAATCATCCATTGTTCTCTGATTGATTCTTTCCTAGGCAATCAGTTTGTGACTGGATGTTACATATTCAGATTTGAAATTGAATTTGTGACTTATGCTCTGAGATCTGTTGTTATAATTTATTTCTATTTATATGTCCCCTATACCAAAATCCAATGTTTTCTAGTTGATATCAATCAGGATAATCAATTATGACTTCATGTTATGTATTTTGATTTAAAATTGTATTTGCAAACAGTATTCTGAGACTTCATAGTAATTTGCTTTTACTTATATGTTCACTATATTATAATCATCCATTGTTTTCTAATTGATCTTTTCTTAAGAAATCAGTTTGTAACCGGGTGTTAAATATTCAGATTTGAAATTGAATTTCCGATCTGTATTCTGAGACTATTATGATTTGTTACTATTTATATATTTATTACATCAATATTTTCTAATTGATACTCTCTTAGACAATTAGTTTGTGACCAGACTACATAATACTCATAATATAATACAATAATATATTTATTACATCAATATTTTCTAGTTGATACTCTCTTAGACAATTAGTTTGTGACCAGACTACATAATACTCATAATATAATACAATAATCATTAGATTTAGTCTAAAAGATTAACTGATTTTTAAGTTTATTCGTAATTTTGTTTGTTTCTATTTCTTTGGTTTCTTTTAATATATTAATTATTACCATAATATTACCGCAATAAAAATAGTCTATACATATATTATTTGATTATATTTTTATGAATTTATATTATTACTAATATAGTCAGTGTAAGTAAATAATTTTAAACAGACAATTATTTGTTTACAGGTGGTTGGAGCTAAAGTTGTGACGAATGCAAAAACTCCAGGTGCTCGTTGTTATGGATTTGTTACATTATCTTCAGCTGAAGATGCTAATCGTAGTATTGAAAATTTACATAAAACTGAATTGCATGGACGTGTTATCAGTGTTGAACGAGTCAGTATTTACTATCTATTTGTTATCAAGATAAAAAAATTATATTTTTTATAATTAATTTTATTTAACAGGCCAAACGTGATAATGGTTATCAACAGACTGCAAAAAGTTCTGATGCATCTAAAGCAAATGTAAATTCAGAAGCTGATCGTAAAACCAAAAAACCTGAAGAAAAAAAGGACAAAAGGGAAGAAAAAAGAGAAAAGAGACCAGAAATTACAATTAACGATGTTGAGAAAAAACCAGATAGAAAAAGATCGCGTTAGTATATTTTTTTGATATTTAAAGTGTTCAATAAAAAAGTACAACTGGTTTATGTAGGCTAATTGTTGTGTTAGTATAAAAATGGTTTTTTAAGGTACTAAATTATTTTTATATTACATATTTAATTAATACTATAAAATAACTCGAAAATGGGTCCAATATTCTACCTTGATTTGTAAACCAATTGTACTTTTTAAATTAACACCATATATTTTATTGTTTTCTGTTTCTAAATATAAAATTTTTAATTTTATATAGTATCCAAAGATCAAAGTCAAGAAACTAAACGTTCTAAAATTGTAATTGAGAAAGATGATCTAAGAAAAGACAGAAGCATTAAAAGTAAAAGCAATGAACGTGACAGAGAAAGATTAAGAGAATTGGAACGCGAAAAAGAACGTTTAGAAAGAGAAAAAAGAAGACAACAGGAAATACTAAACTTCACAAAAATGAAAGTAAGATTTTTCGTTATAATCAATTTTCTCGTTTGCATAAAATTATTTATAATGCAATTATTAACTTCTACTTTATTTAGGCTGAACGAGAGAGACAAAAACAAAAAGAACAAGAGAGAGCTTTAAGAGAAGAAGAACGTAAGAGGCGTATTGAGAAAGAGCGTCAATTAGAAATTGAAAGGAAACAAAAAGAAGAAGCTATACGGTTGGAAAAGTTAGTATATTCAAAATTTTATAAAGAAATATGATATATTAATAATTTATGTTTTATTTATCTAGAGAAAGACAGAAACTTCGAATTGAACGTGAGCGAATTGAAAAGGAAAAGGCTGAATTATTACGTTTAGAACGTGAAAATCAACGATTAGAAAGAGAGAGGTTACAAAGAGAAAAAGAAGAATTACGTAGAGCACAAGAAAAACTTGAAGAGACAAAACGTCAAGCAGTACTTAAACGTGCTATGCCCCCATCGCCACCACTTCCTAGTAAAAGACATTCTACAAGTTCATCTCGATATGATGAAAGGTAAAATATATTTTAAAATCTATAGAACATTGACATTTTTTATACAATTGTTATTGATTATTGTAAAATAAAATTTTATATTCAGAAAAGAACCAATTCGTAGTTCTCGCGTCCAGCCTAATACAGACTATATAAACCAAGCAGCTCCACCACCTCCTAACATAACATCATCTAGACATCGATATGAACAGCATTCGTCAGATTCTCGTCGTTCAAGACCATCACCACCACCTCCTCCCCCCCCTGCATCAAGGCCTAAAGATTCTACTGTTAGTATGAGGTAATACACACAAATACAAATAAATCAATGTATTTCGAAATTTTTTACTCTTGTGGTTGTGATGAGTTGTTACAACTACAGTTCATAAGAATTTTGTAGAATAACTTGGCCATTTAATAGATGGATAATTTTGTTGATAATTATTGTCTTGGTTAGTACTGGTTTTTAACACATAAATGAAAATAAAAGTTTTTAATGAATCGAAGTTCTATATTATTATGAAATGACAATTTTCATATTGTTTTTGAGCTTCGTACATAAATATTCGACCATTGACAACTAAACAATTATTTTGATATTCGTTTATGTTTGTACAGGTTTATGATACAAAATAGTATTGTTTAATGAGAATTTTTTCGTTCCTTTTTTTTACTGAAATCTAACAATGATATGGTTTTTCTTATAGATATGGTGCTCCGCCATCGACAGATCATCATTACAGAAACCGTGATGATCGACCAGATCGAAGGGAAGAATCGCGTAGAAAAGAGTCAAGTAGTAGTGGTGGTGGTAGTGGTAACAGTAGCAGACACTCCCATACATCATATGATTCAAACAAAAATTGTAAGTATTCAAATTGACTTGAAGATCAGAATGCACTTTTACCTGAAGGATTATTTTATAGGAAATTTTTGGGGTGTGTCTTGGCGTGTATTATTGTTAGAATTAAATTATTAGTACGCGTATATGAAATAGGCCTAACAACTATTAATTAATCCCTTACGGGCATGTGTCATTAATTCGAAGAGTTTGATTATTTGACGTGTTTAACATAGTGGTTTACCCCTAAAAATAAGACCAAAAAAACTACTTTAATGAAGAAAATGTAATTGTTACAAAAAAAATTGAAAACTGTGTAGCCACTCAAGGTCACTGTGAAGATAGGTTTTCAATTAATCTGTTGATTCTTTTTCCTTGATATATATTTGGAATGAATGTTCATAATTTTAATTAAAATATTCTATAAATAAGAGATTAACAAAAGAATTAAATACAGTCCTGTATTTAAGTAGTTGAATTCCAATCCCCTTTAATATAAATGTTAATTTTTTTCCCTTTATCAAAGTCTAAAATTATATTTCAGCCTATGGAATGTCGCGTAATAGTGAAAGTAATACATGGACATCAGCACCAGTCAAGAGTTCTTA
Organism: Geopemphigus sp. TES_GeoC_2020; assembly: GCA_025469175.1. Lineage (NCBI taxonomy): Eukaryota > Metazoa > Arthropoda > Insecta > Hemiptera > Aphididae > Geopemphigus > Geopemphigus sp. TES_GeoC_2020. Next base: position 4,358 of record JAIPRN010003110.1, on the reverse strand, counting down.
TAGTTCGCTTAATTCAAACTCTGGATCAAGTAGCATGGTAATGAATACGAGACCAGATCCATGGACATCTGGTAATGGGCGAGATATTGAAACAACTGTATGGCAACGACCTCCTCAACCACCGACTGATAAGTATGTCATTACATGCTTACATTATAAATGCATTAATAACGATATGTCATTATTACCCAAGTTTTTTGTTTGTTTTGTGTTTTAGTAGGTGGAACAGTACATCGAGTAATCCATCGTCAATGTCAATAAGTGGACGTAGTTCAAGCAGTAACCCATTGTATGTTAATAACCATCAAGTGTTACCTAATATTGGGTTAAACATGTCAACAAATTACAGTGATAATAGATTTGACAGCTATAAAATGAGCGGTATGTCACGAAAATATTAGCATAATTTATAACTATTAAAAATCATAGACGTAATTAATAGTTACTCCCATATTAGCACAACCACATTCCACTGTACTTGTGCCCATCACACACATTGTGTTAAGTAATTTGTGTATAAATTTGACCCTGTGTCGATACTATTTGTATTGTTTCAATAGTCTTATTTGGATTATAATTTGTACACGTTTTTGATACAAATGTTGTTCAGCTTTAGAAATTTAGTGAAAATTATTTTGATTTGTAACTTACATTTAAGGTCTATTTATTTTATTTATCGTTGTATTAAATATAATATTAACCATCTAAACTAAACTATTGGTTATTAATCATATTGTACAAAAACTTTTGAAATTATATTAACGCATTTTGTATGTATTGTATGGTAATAATATATTCTATTAAGACATGTCCGGATTATAGCTTATTTGTCGCACGTGCGTTCTATTTAAAATCAAAATATTACGATGAGATTTTAATCAATTCCTCGTGTGTACTACACAAACAGTAGCAGCCCCTTAATGTTTTTTCTTTCCCAGTTTCTGAACTCTTAATGCCTCTAGTGAAATTATTCACTTTGTATTGTTTAACACCTATACTTAACCTCACCTCACCTTCGCCCTGTTCCCCCCTTAAACTTATTCAGTTCTGATTTCGAATATAATTATTAATTTATTATAATTATAAGTTAATTAACACTTGTAAAATTATTGTATATATTTGATTTGTAATTTGGCATTAAGTACAGTGTGTAAATTAATAAAAATGGCTCGTTCCGTACAATGTAATATTAATAAATAAATGACATGTTGGTTATTCGTGTTGTGCCATGAACAATGATGATTATTGTCATCCGTTTATTGTTAACTGATATGGTTAGGTGAAAAAATGATTGTAACACAGAAAGGTATCGAAGGATAATGATGTAATTAATGATTTTAAATGGTCAAGATCCGACCATCATCACTAAGAACCGTTGGTGGGTGGTTTGTAATAGAACACAATTGTGTAACACATCCCATCTGCATGTTCACTATGTACAGAATGAAAAGATTGTCACATTGGTTGAAAGTAATTTGTCCCCACATTGGGCAATGAACGTTTAACTGAAAAAGTCTGATAAAAAATTAGAAAATCTCTTATCTTCGGTGCTACATTTTTCTTCCGCACTTTGTCAAAATAACAAATTTCTAGCAGAGTTTCAATAAATTCAATACTGTTATTACACGCGCTTGGTGGGGGGGGGGTGGTAATCCGAACCCGAAGTGTACCTTTTTGGGAGCGCGTCACCGCCGAAATACATAACACAAACCACTACGATAATGTAATTGGACCATAAACAGAGGTGTTCGCCAAAAATCCTATGGCGAATCATCACATTCGACTTTGTACTTGAAATGGCGCCCGGTAGATAAACTTATCGCTTGTATTCATTTCTGTTTGAAATCTGGAACATGTGACACGACGCGTAAATACTGCTAAATCTATGTTGTTTCGAACGGAATTAAATCATTCAAACAGACGGTTTCGATTCGTTCGAAACGACGATTTATTATCAACCAGAATCAAACACGAAACGGGAGTTAGTTACGTTTACCGTGGTTGAGATTCGTCAAATTCCAAATTATTTCGTTCGGTTAGATTCTGGACGGTGTTATTTGGATGAAGGAAAAAGAAGGCGAAGTTCAATTTCGAACGCCACCGAACACATTCCTCGTTATTTTCCTCGAGAATTTTTGCGTAATTTATAAATATTTTGGCGATTGTGTCGGCCAAATGAGCGTATTATTTGAATTCCTCCACCGAAACTAAAACGTCGGGCGAATAATGTTTTACTTTACCCGTTACGGTGTACGGAATTTTTTTCAAATACGTCCGTTGGTCTTTACATTTTTATCTAATACCTTTGAACGAATAACGCTTGTGTGTGTGTGTGTGTGTGTGTAATCTGGATCTCGAAAACGGCTTCAACGATTTTCATGAAATTAGTATCCAGGGGGTTTCGAGGGCGATAAATCCATCTAGCTAGGTTTCATTTTTAGAAAACGTCATTTTATCCGTGTTTTCAGGCAATGAAAAACGTATTATGTAATATTATTATTATCACCATGACATCAAATTCTAACTGGACAGAAATAAAACAGGCATTGCAAATAAATTTAGAAGATAGAACAATCTTGCAACAGCTTCCACAGGATCGTCCTGATATAAGCTGCAAAGTTAAAATTTGACCGAATAATAGAAGATTTAGATAAAAAACAAGTCTTTGGGAAGGTATCGGTTGTATACACTATAGAATTTCAGAAACGAGGATTACCACACGTGCATCTGCTTATAATTATGACATTTGATGACAAGATTCATCAACCAGAAGAGCCCGATGACTTGATTTCATCCGAAATATCTGGAAATGATGATTTAGAGTTAAGAGAATTAGTACTCAAATAGATGATTCACAATCCATGTGGCGATTTAAATCCCAATGAAACGTATATGGTCTATAAAAACGAAAGAACAAAATGTCGATTCGACTTTCCAAAATCGTACCATGAAGTTATATCCTTAGTTGATGATGGTAAACCAAATTACCGACGCCACTATAATTCGTATTTAGACCTTCATAGTCCCTAATTTTTACACGAATATGCGGTTTATCACTAAAACAGACGGTCGTTGTATACACAACGCATATTTACTGAAAAAATGTAATTGTCATATTAACGTTGAGTACGTAGGGAGTATTTTGGCTATGAAATATCTTTATAAAGGACACGACTGCGCATCAATCAAAGTTGTAGAAGAACAAAGGACGCTGATTTATAATGAAACAAATACATACATTGAAAGACGTGTTACGTCATCAGAAGCATGCTGGCGATTAATTGCTTTTGAAATAAAAAAAGTCATAGTTTCCAACGACTGGATATCCACTTACCAAGACAATATCGGATTGCAAACGGAGATCAAATCCATGAAGATTTAGCCGACATTAGCCAAACAGGGTCTACTCTGGAGGCTTATTTTAAGCACAATGCAGAAATTAAAAGACATAATCAGTCAAACGATAATGTCTCGTGTCAATATCATTTTTATTGGCAGATGCCTGAAAACTTTAAATGGATTGGAAGGTCTAGCAAATGGGAGCCAAGAGTTCGCTGTTTACGAGTCATTGGTAGGATTCACAATGTGAATTTCGTGGCCCAACCGGAACTTCACCATTTGCGATTGTTACTATTTCATGTAAAAGATGCAACAAGTTTTGAAGATCTTCGAACCATAACAGACATCCAATATCAGACGTATAAACAAACCTGCTTAGCGCGAGGCTTGACTTACGACGATTAACAATAGATAGAAGGATTACGAGAATCTGCATTATCAAAAATACCTGTAGCAACGAGAAGCCTTTTTGTTCAAATTTTAATTTACGGTCTCCTGAAAATCCAAAACGTCTGTGGGAAACATTTAAAAAAAATTTGTCAGAAGATTTTATTCATGCAGCCCAGCAAAATAGACAGTTAATAGAAAATGCAATTCATATATAATAAATAATAACATTTTAATAGTGTAATGATCAATATAATTATGTTAAAAATGTCTTGTATATTGAGGTTGTATATGTTTATAAACTATATTTAAAAGCGCTTTTGAAAAAATAATGCAAAACATATTGGTAATAAATTTTTTATAATACATAAAACCAAAAATATACGTATAAAACAGTAATCCACATAATTGTAAATTAACAATATTTGTTTTCATATTGGAAGGATTTTCAATACTCAAAAAATTAATAAATTACAAAGCACAAAAACAACACAAACGTCACCAACGTAAATATTTTTAATAAAGAGTAACTGAAATAAATATCGAAAAAAGTAATAACAATAATAACTAACAAAAATAATAATACTAAAAATAACAACAATAACAATGACAAATCAAAAATAACAAGAATA
>JAIPRN010003109.1:0-23894 GCA_025469175.1 Geopemphigus sp. TES_GeoC_2020 | reverse complement strand
TATATATATATATATACATAAAGTAACCGCCCAACCGTACGGTTACACAATTCTCACAATTCGTTCGGATCGCAACGTGTCGGATAATAATAAAAACAAAGAGCGAAAAGGTTCCCCACACGTTATTTGCGCGTATTACGATCACGTTTCGACAAAAATAACGTACTATAATTAGTAAACAATACGCGACCGACTTCCAATCGATTACGAATACGAGATGGTAATTAAGCTAAAAATAATCGAAAACGTTAATCGGTAGAAAAGAAAAACGTGCGATATTCTATGTAGAATAGCGTCGTGAAAAACGAAACAAACGTACCGAGTTAAGGTGACGAATTGAAATACTTATCGTCGTTAAACGTTACGTACGGAGTCATTAGAAACGATTTTGACGAATTCTCTCCGAAAATACTATTAAGGCCAATTATTTCTCGAATCCGGTTGAGTTCGAAAGCGATTAACAACGAAAAGCTTCGGAACATTGGCGAGTTTAGATTTTTCAAAAAAACAAAGGACAATAAATTATTTATTCGCGTTGAACAACGTTTAAGCGTTAAATTTTTAAAAAGTATTAATTTTATAGGTTCCGATGACATCGTCTATAGAATTGTTTTGGAGTAACGGAAATTGGCCGAAAACGTAATTTGTTTTCGTTAAAAAACGAATTATCCGCTAGGTTCCGCGCGCTTGATAGAAAAGGTTGTTCCACTTAATACGTCGATGATGGATTTAGGTATTTAGTCCATGTCGAGAGTATAAGGTGAATATATATTATAAAATATTGAATTGACTATAATTTGCGATACTCAATAAATTTCTCGTGACGTTTATATACGGCGTTAATAAATCGTCAAACTGTCAACCGTAGTCTAAAAACGCGCGAAGTTTAATATTTAACTAAGCTATTTCGACAAAAAATAACCGCTATACAACGTATATAATAGAGTTATCGGGTATTATAGTGACGAGATATATTGGGCGAGTATGGAGCGAGTAGAAATCAAAAAACAATTTCGGATTTTTCTTTCATCGCGTTAACGTTAAACGAGTGATTGGAACGTCGTAGTTTACCGTCGCGTTACGGTCGTGTTTTTGTCATTTCATTTCGAACACTATACGTACACGCGCGATTTACACACAATTTACGTGTATCGAGCGACATTGATAAAAAAGTCCGTAAATGCAACGATTTCCGATTGTCGAACGGTTTACACGAATATATCGTAGTTTACGGGTTCCGAACGACGAGTATTTTTTTATAATTCTTTCGACGATGGTTCGCTCGAGAGTCGATTAACTCTCATTGAGCTTTCGTGGCTTGCGACGTAAAACGCGAAAACGAACAAACAACGGACGTACAAACGAATACGACTATTCCGACGAATACTTAATAGTCCGAGCGACTCGTCGACAGGGAACGGTCGTCAATTTTCTCGTCCGGGTGTTCGCGCGGTCACCCAGGAAACGAATCACCGGTAAGCGGCGGCGACGCGTCTTATTGTTTTACACGTCCAGCGACTATGGCCTCGCTCGCCGACATTACGTACTATTTGTCCAACGTTGTCCGAATAACCTTATTATTATCATTATTATGTAGCCCGCGGCCCGGTAAAAAACGACGTAATATATCGGCACGCTGGCGGGCCAAAACACGAAAATAACGTCCGGCGGAATATGTCGTCTCGATAAATCCGGCGAAACGAAATACCGAAACGCCAATACGCCGACGCGTTTCGTGAAACCAATTAGCGGCGGTTTATTAATAGCCGGACCGAAATCGTTGTTTAAACGTCACGACTCCGTAATGTACGTCGTATATATACGTTATCCGCGATTGTGCACCGTGCGCTATTTTCGTTTTTAATTACACCGCGGTCGGTGCCGTTAGGCTTCGGTAAAACGATTATCGTTCTGCGACAATGAACTTACGGCGACCCAAGATTCCGAACCGTATTCGCAGTCGTTATTCGTTATCGGCGTGATTCCGACGGTCGAAATTTCGGATTACGTATCTCGTCACGGACGGGAAAGGGTAAGTATATTGCGACAACGTCAGTCGGTTTTTTTTCGAAAATCGCCGTTTTCTCCGCGCTAAACGAACGAAATTCGTCGCACGAATTCGAACGTCGCTCTATACGTTACGTATCTATTGACATAAATAATAATAATAATTATTATTATTATTATTATTGTTGTTGTTGTTGCTATATTTAAACTACAGAGAAGGTATAAAGTTCAAAGTATAACGTATAATGGTTTTTTTTTTTGCTTTAGTCTTTAGGTGATTGAACCCCTCAAGGACCAAATCACCAAACCTTATATATCGACATTATGTGTGTGTGTGTGTGTGTGTGTGTGTGTGTGTGAACGCCGCGCGCGCGCGTGCGCGTGTTTTATTATAATGAAGAAGCGACCTTGCGAAAAAAAAATGAGCAATGCTAAAGATCACGTTGATTTTTTCCCCCACCCAGTTCGCGTGTTCCACGGGTGCCTAAACCGTTTCGGTAATAATATAATTTATCGGGTTTACAAGGTTTCCCCATTCGTACCATGGCAATAATCTTGAGTCGCCAACCACTCGCCTTGAGTCCGTTTCGTCTACGTTTATAATGGCGTTATATTTTTCTCGCTACCCGCCCTTCACCCCACCCCCACCGACGCCCCGGCCCCAAAGAGGAACGCCGTAACGACTATTAATCATAATCGCGCGGAAACGTCCAACTCCAAATGGTGAGGGGAGGGGGGAGAAGAGAAACCTTAACGTTTTCGTCTTCGCGTCGCGGTCGTCGTGTACCGATGTTTAGACGTACGGTGTGCGCGTATTTTCAGTCGGGTCGTCTCTCATTATATGTATTACGCGTGCCGCAGACACAACCCCGTGCTGCGGGCACATTGCGGCCCGTTTTATATGGTTTCCCCCCCCAATAAAGTCTAAGAGCTTCAACGCCGACAATATTATCTATTTAAACTATCTCTAATACACGCGATCATATTCCACTAACCTATTGAACTATGGATACTATTGTATACGCTAACGTCGCCGGCAAATAGAATAATGATCGTCATTCTTATTGCCACAATTTCGTCGACGTGTTGTCGAACCGAAATTAACATTTACCGCGTCGGTTCGAACTTGAAAGCTTACGTATAATAATAACTACCGTATACGTTTGATTAAAAATACAATTAGAAATGTGTACGGGGCGTGGACGTAGGGTCAAATATTAATGTACTCGTAAATATACGCGTGAACGGTACACGTACGACGGAAACGTGTATTGGAATAAAAAGCCCCGTTCGTATACAAACACCGTGAGCGAACAAAATTCGTACTTTACGCGCCGTAAACGCGCGCGAACTTGATAGAAATACACAGCGATAAGCTTTCTGGTACGGCGTCGTTTAAAACGAATAATTCGAATCCGTTCAACTTCGAATTTAAATAAATATATATATATATATATCGAGAACGACGGAATATTTGTTCTTGAATACTTAAAACGATATGCTAATAACCACAGGGTTAAGGTCGAGTATTATTTTTTTTTTTCGAATTGTGCTTTCCGATCGTGTTTAACATAAACGCGTATTTACGTCCGTGCTTCGAATACCTGTATGTGTATACGATACGTACGTACATAACACGCATAAACACACCACGTATAATCGCGTAGACGATGTTTTGATTCGAAGGCAATCAGACTACCGCCTATGTATATATACCGTCTGAGGTTAATGCGTTTAAGACAATAGGTTTAAGCGCAATTAAATCGTTACGTATATTCATACATATATATATATATATATATTTGGTTTAAACACACGAAGACTCCGGAAGTATTTCAATGCCTCAAAGTATTCGAAAGGACGCCGCAATAACACGATATTCTAGAACTCTTAACGGATAATATGCACCGCGAAATATGTCCTCTGTACGACCGTGAATATTGTTTTTGGTAATTCCGTTTTTCGTAGATACTTAAACGCCGCGATAATACGTCCACGATTAATAAACGCGTTTAGCGCGAAAAGTGTTCTCGAACAGTTCGATACGTCTTCAATTAAAACGTTCTTCGAATCCGCCGTGTTGTTATTGTTGTCGTTACGATAGTAATTAACGTAATAATCTTTCTAAAAACGTACGCGGGCGGGTAATTAAACCGTTTTTCTTCAATCAGATCGCGACGGCGATCGAATCATTTTCCCGGAGTTCGTGCGCTTATATTTCAGCGTTCGATTATCGGTTACAATATTAATCAAAATTACGACACGTTTCTTCGTAAATAAAAATACGACGACTTAATTCTGACGCATAATAACGGAACCGATTGCAATATAGTATCGACGTTTTATCTATAACTCCGGGGAACGTAATTTATATCGTCCTTAATAGATACGGTATCCGGAATTTGTTAATTAATGTACCGTTCTGTAGCCCCGGGGCATTTTATCGCGTCAATGTGTCTATCTTTGTGTATTCTGCAGCGGTGCACGTCAATTTCGAAGCTTTTCGTACTCGTTTTGCCTAACGAAATACAATTTATCGTTTCCGTGTGACTACGCGTCGCGTTAATAACGCGCCGCAATTGAAATAACCGTAATAAGCGAATTGTGTTCGTAACGACACCAATCGACGGCCGACTGACTATAATAAGCGAAAAATTAAACGCGGATAAAAAAAAACCATTAAGTTGCAAGCGCCGTTTTCAAGTAGTTCGTGTTTTTTTCGTTCGGTTTTCTATGTGTCGTACAGTCCGTTGTTTTTAAACGAATTCGATTTTTTCTCCGAAAACTATTAAATCGCGATAATACACGCGTAATTTACCTAACCGACAATTATATAAAAACTTCCGGTACGTAACGTGAAATCGTGTGATTTAACGAGTTCCTATAATTCTTTAAAAATAAACGCGTTATTATTATTATTATTATACGATTGTCAATCTGTATTACGTAGGCACATCGTAGTCGTGTCTCGTCGTCGAGGGGTATTTTTAACGAGTCCGATTCGAATCGATAAAAATAACCGAGAATTATTCGTTTGACGTTTCAACCACTAATCCATTTCTTCACTTACGTAACGGACAACGTACGCTATATGATACACACGCGTAAAGTGCGGTGTACACGGTATGTTTGTATATATATATTACCAACGTTTTGTACGAAACGAGTTACACAAGTGCAGCTGTTATGAACTTAAACGCATCTTCCATTCCCTATTCGCCTACGCGCTAACAGTAAAAACAGAAATTCTAGATAATCGAAAAAAAAACCGGAGAGACTTATCTTCGAGAAAAACGTTATTCATTTTACGAATTCGACGTTTCCGAAACGCAGACTACTGTTCAATTCCAAGCCTAATTATTAAAACGCCTAAACGATCGTAGATTGAATACACGTCATGACGGTAAATAATTACCCGAATGTGCAAACGAAAATATACTAATAATCGAATTGTTTAAAATAAAAAAAACGACGAATCGAACGAAAAACAATTATTTCGGATTTATGTATATATTTGAATTCGCTTGCGAATGACTATCGAATATTTTACAACGGTCGACGCGTATTGTTATTATTTTTGATTTCGTTTTACGTCGTCGTGCAGTATTAATACGTATAATGTTAAACGAAACCTAATTTGAATAAAGTCCAGATCTAGACCAGATATGAAATATGTTTTTGGGAATATCGCGATTATTGAATAACCGTGGTACGTATAATTTAAAAAATGACATAAATAGAATCGGGAACCAATTGAATTAATGTGCTACGATCGAATTGGATAAAAACTAATCTACCTTAAAATAAACGTTGAAAAAATCTAAATAAAATATTATAGACTATCGAACCTAATTATTTTCTAGAAACACCAAAGCACGGTTATCTATGGCAGTATTAAAATCTACTTTTACTTATGGCTGTGAAGCGTGGACTATCACCAGTATTACCGAGATAAGACTAAGATCGTTCGAAAATAAAATATGGAGGATAATATGTGGACCGATTTATGATAATAAAAAATAATGTGGAGAAGAAAATTTAATAAAAAAAAAGCTACGGGAAGAAATGGATACGACGTCGGTTGTCAGCTAAATAAAAGGACAAAAGATTCAGTGGTTGGGACACGCGATGCGAAGAAAAATGATGATAATATAAGAAGAGCGGTTCTAGAGTGAAAACCAGAGGAAAAGAGACCTCGAGAATGATCCAGAAAAAGATGGTTGGATGTTACGGAAAAAGACCTTAGCAGGATGGAAATACAAGAACGGAGAAAATTAGTAGAGGACAGAAATGGAAGGAGATTGTGATGGCGGCGAAAATTCTTAGAGTGTAATGAATGCCAGAGGAAGAAGTACATTGGTTAAAATAATTCGTGATACGTATGTAGAAAAGGTCGAGTTATACTGACAATACGCGTAAATCTAAAAACGGTCGGATCGTTAAAACGAACCAGAAATTGCGGTTTCTCGTAAACGCGCGTTACTAGGTGTTTATCGTTAATTTAAAACGACGAGAAAAACCGACAAATAGTGGCGGCGGGCTTTTTAAAAAAAATTTAAAACGTACGCCGACTGATATAAATAAATAATATTCGATTTTAAACGCGATACGACGTCCGGTATGACGGCCTATTTACGGACGGACGTTCCGCAAATCGAAACCGAATGTGTCGAGTTGATTCTCATATCGGACGCCTACGTGGTGTAGTAATTAAGGTAAACGGTTAACGCGAACGAATTTCGCGCAGGTGTGTGTGTTCAGGGCATAAACGAATTGCCGGGCGTACGATAAAATCACCGTGGCCTTCGGAATATCCATTGAGCGGTATTATTATATAGCGCCCGAGACAACGTGCATGCGACAAATGCGCTAAACTAACGCTAAACGATACGGACATTCGTATTCGGTAAGAGGTTTTATTGTTTTATTGTAACTATCGTCGGTTTCGCGCAACCTAATTTATGATATTTCCGACTGACGAATTTTTCGACCGTGAAAATAATCGCTGTTAAGTAAATTAACGATACGATCGAATTAATATGCGCGCGTTGATAATACGTAAAGCAAAAATATAACAACGGTCGAAAATGAGATGATAATTTATTTACGATTAACGAAACACGATCAAAAGTACGTTACCGGTCGATCGGTACAACGACACCGTAAAATAATTGTACTCGTAGCAATATCGTTTCGTTGGACCATAGCCTTTTTACGTAAGAAATAAAGTGTATTTTATAGAACGCGATATTTATTAATTATTATATTTACGAATTATAATAAATCGGATATTTCTACCGAATCTCGCGAATAATATTTTCGCCACAAATATAATTATTAAAGTGTTTCCGAAACGATAGAAGCGAGGTTACTATTGTCGATTAATCGAATTATAAAATCGTTAAAAAACGCTTTCGTTCCGAAATTATCTCGAAAAAACAAACCCGTTAAGAAGGGTATTAATTATACGAGTTTTCGTTATTCTAGTATAATTTTTCCGGTATTAAACTACGTTCCACGTTTGAAACCGGCTTTTTTATTATTAATACATTATACTATTAGTAAATGTATAATAATGGATAGTTACCAATTGATAGTGACACACGACGTATTTTTAGATAAATCGATCAATTCTGGTTTCGGTCGAAATATACGCGCTAAATATTCGACCGAATTAAACGGTCCTAAATCGTAATTAACGTAAGCAACAATGGTTTGACCCATACGTGACGTACGAACGAGTTTATTCGAAATAGTGGGTATCGATTAAATTAATAAAAGCGTTATTTAGGAGCCTCGGGGCGTCCCGAAATCGATTCGTACTTTCGTCGCGCGCTATAAACGTTAAACGAATAAAAGTTATAACTAAAGCGGAAATTCGTCTACAAAAAAACAAAACAAAAAAAAAACGTGACACCGTCAAAGGGCAAAAATTCGAAAACCTCGTTTTAGATTAGCCTAGTAGGAGAAAGAATAATTGAGAGACGGCCAACATTTCCAACACCCAGACTTCTCTGACACACCATGCGCCCATAACTTCTGACCGAAAGTTTGGAATAATTCCAAGCTATGCGGTTGTTTCCGATACAATTTTAAATTTTAGCGTCTCGTCCTATAAGCGAAACAAAAGCCAATAGACTAAGCGCGGTGGATTTGTTTTATTAAATATATATATATATATATATATATATACACTTATGTTTTTTTTTCCATTCCTCGCGATTGGTTAATGAATTCAATATAGGTAGAGCACAGGTGTTTAGGGTGCGTACACGAATAATACAAACACCGTAAAGATTTTTTGTTTTAAATATACGCACGATTAGACCATATGTGTGTAAAAAATTACGTACCAATAATTATCGCGTCTGTGTTCGGATACAGCGTGTTCGACGGCACGAATGATATTATAGTTTATTTATTACGTAGTGATATATTGTTATAATCCGAATTTTGAATAAAAATACAATCGTGTTTTGAAATCTCGCGAGTTTTGTGTTAAAAAAAAAAATAACTTGGGCGAACGCGTATCGCATATCCGGAAACAAACACCTAAGGTCGTCAACTATATATTGCGGGCATGACCCTTGAATTAGAAATGCGCCCTTGATGTGGTGTAGTCGTCCAACAGTGTTCCGGCAAACAACGTAGCGTAATATTTTTTCGTTTCCCCTACATAATAATCCGATCACCCTTATACCACGGAGAGGTTATTTATATTCCTCGTATAATATATATATACTTCCTCGAACGCATAGGATAGAATTCATATAAATGGGGAAAAAGTACACAAAACCCGTTTTTACTTTCATACATGACCATTATTCCCCTTGAACAGTCAATGTTAACATTTTGGTCGAACCGTGGCCGAAAGTTGTACGAATACTAGAAAAATACGAACAAATTCCTCATATTTGTATATACACGAAGAAAACTTTCGACGGATAATGAAAATTGACATTTATACGTACCAACAATGTTGGTTATCCAATACGTTTAAATCGCCGCGGACGAAAATTATACGTTTATACTTCCTCGATAAACGGATCGAAAATTATTTAATACGCATTTTGTACGCATGAGTGAAAATTACGAAAATAATTTTTCTTACGAAAAAAAAAATGTAAAAAAACCTATCCAAATGGTCTTACGAAATCCGTTCGCGTAATGGACTATAATAAAAATATTAATATATATTGATTGCGCGACTATACGCACATTTTCGGTATTAGACATTTTAAGACGATATATAAATATTAACATAAATTTAATCGCGCTTACAATAATATATATGAAATATTAATGGTTAACTACTATATAAATAAACGATTAGATACTATTGGATTAGAATAAACTAACGAATAATTGTCGTTGAAACACATTCCAAATAACGTTAATGGTTTTATTATATGGCGAAAAGGGGAATACAATTTAAATTACTACACGCCCCTAGCAACGGGCGCTGTGTAATATATAAATATATATATTTATATAGCTTTTGTCGTTAAAAAAATGTTATGCAAAGGAAACGCGGTCTTATATATATATATATTTTTCCGAGTTCACACCGCGTGTATATATTTAAATAAGAGGAAGGACCGAAAAAAATGAGAGAAAAAATGCATGTCATTATTACATTGAACTCTCCCCGATTGTTTCGTGTCTGCACGCAGTACTTACGGACGCGAACCGATCCAATGCGTATGCATCGCGCATACATATGTATTTATAAACGGTTGCACGGCACGCATTTTAAAATCGTCGTCAATTGTCACTCTGTATATATGTGTATATACATATACACACGCATATAATAAATATATAACAAACGTGTATTGTTGTATATGTCGTGATCGCAATCAAGCCACAAAATTTTATAGACTCGGAATGGTCTTTTTTCTCTCCTTTTTTTTTTTTTAAACGCTCGCTCAGGGTCATTGTCTCCACCGCGTAACCGCCAACGCTTCTATATATATACCTACAATATACTACAGTGTTAATACTATTATATTATATAAGTGTCGTGGCAATTGTGGACTACCCACGTACACGTATAGGTAATATGAATTATTTAGAAAAGAAACGGCCATTTAGATGCTTTTGGATATTCTACATATATACGCACAATGTCTATACAATAATATAATGCGGTTCACGACATAATGAGTGGGGAAACGGAACAAAAACCTAATACACATACACACACTCACATACGTGTTATTAGAATAAATATATATATATATGGTAAGGTATAAACAAACGAATATTCTCATAATGGCTGTTGATTATAATATGCGCAATGCTTTAGAGCTCAATAACCTTGACCGCCATTTTGTCCTTGTTAGTGACCCAGTGTAGAGACGCGTGTTCATTGTAACACAGAGCCACCGTAAAATGTGTATGTGTACTATTCGCGTGTGCGTGCATGCGTGTGTGTGTGTGTGTGTGTGTGTGTGTGTGTTTTTGTGTTTTGTCTTCAGTGTCAACCGACATGTGACGTTTAAAACTCCGGAAGAAGGCCAAAAGAGGTACGTTTAAGGAACTGCAGGAAAGTTCGACAATTTTCAACAAATATCCTACCGGAGTACCAAATATAATACTATTGATGTACACTTGACAACAGTTGCAATACAAACGTCTCTATTGCGTTTATTTTTACGAACCAAGTGCGAAATTGTACGCTTCGCGACGTGTACGACGATTATAGTATATTTCGTGAATTGTATACAAATATTTTGCAAAGTAAGAATCATTGACAAAATCGAGCTATCAAGTATGCGTATTAAAAATGCCTTCAAACATTGCTATACGTATATAATAAGATAAATTTATCGTACATCGTAATCGAAAGTTATTGTTTTCAAATGATATATTTCGCTATATTTGTATATTACGTTTATTAGTAAATTTTTATAATAATTCTTACTACGTACGATATATGTATACAATTCGCGACGGACACGAAATCCCTGTACGTGTCGCTAAACCGTACAACATAATTTGCTGAACGCATTTCTAAACTTGGCGAACGGTGCAACGCCGGACTTTGTAAGTAACATAGACATTATTATTGTTTCGAAAATCCTAATAATGGATAACAGTCGATCGAGATTTTCACCGTATAAGAAAATACACTCGTTATATTTATAAATACGCGCGTGTGTTGAATTCGAGTGGGGCGCGATAAAAACGAATATTATAAAACCGTCTATAACGTTCTTATGGTACGCGGTTTATTGTCGTACGACTGTTGTGCACGAAAAACCGTATTTCGCGAAGTCCCTAAATGCCGGGCAAATATTTTCCAAAAATCGCGATAATATACGCTACCGAATATGATACGTAATATTAAACGTCGTTAAATAAACGTTTAAAAAAGCAAAATGTTTTTCGTTAAAACGAAAAGAAAATGATTCGACTATTTATTCGACCCTGTAATACGGAAAATAAATTTTTTTTAACGTCATACACGATGAGTCATAAAGTTTGCCGTGTTAAACGGATGACGTTCTAGTTAAACAATGAAATAAATAATAATTACTCGCGTACACGCCGCCGAATACGTTAACATTTCGGTTAGACATAGGACCGCTTACGTTAAAATTATATCAAACGGTGTGTATACTTAACGAGATTAAAAAAATTTATCGAAAAATACGTATTATTTTACGGAATTTTTTACGTCGTATGAAATATACAAACATTTCGCGTCGTATTCGAAGCGCGGAGATCGACGTATCGAGTGCGCAATTTGTCTATTCTATTCACATTTCGCGAGCATTGGCATTTTGCCTGTTTATATTCGTATACACTATTGACCGGATTAGAACGTCGGCAGATGTTTAGGAGAAAAACAATAAAAATAGTGAGAGAGGAAACCGCGAAAAACGTCAACGGCGCGTTAATAATATACCCGCTATACGTGCTAAATCTAAAAATTTTCGAAAAAAGAAAAGAGTTATGTTTTAGAATTGGTTGTTTTCGTTTTATCGTTCAACGTTCGTTATACGGCGCCGTTTCGTACTTTATTCAAAATACTCGTCTTTATATCCGTCCCAACGCCGAATACGAGTATCGACTTATCAAAGCACGATAAGGGTATACCGTTTAAGGACCAATTTCTCCCTTCTCCGGATGGGTGTGACGGGGTATTTGACCCCGAGTCCGGATGTCAGTGTGGGATACGTATACTTTATATATATATAGTGTATCTGTGTAACGAATAGTATTACGCTCTATTGTGTACACATATTCATAAACACACATACACGCACGCGCGCTCGTTCGAAATTAACTAAACATAACGCGGCGTTGTTATGTATTGTTAAATGTACAACATGGGTTACAAATCGATCACGTATTAGGTAAGTGTACGACGAACGGGCTGCGCTTATAAGCGATGTATATATATATATATATACGCACACGGGTACAAATAAACTGTAGAAAAAAAAAACACCTCCAGTAACCTATAATAACGCGACGGCGTCGACTGTTTGCTTTTTCGTAAAAATGTCTAGTTATAACAAAAAACCGTGTAGAATATCGTACATATCGGTATACGCGCGATAAACTTCGGTGCCGTCATAATGTGTATATATATATATAAGGACGAGTACTCATTATACTGGAAAAACGTTAACAATAATATTTACCACGAATATACGCGGTATGTCATTAGGTATTGGAAATCGATTAACAATCATTGTCTATACGAACTTGAAAATAAATCTGTTATAGTGTGAAGGATTCGCGAATAAACGTTTACCCGTAACGGAATACAAATGTCGATAATTATGAGACTAGGTCGGCCGGCGTCGGATTTAAGCCGTACACGATAACGTAATTCCGATATTTATTTAAATCGTGTCGTGCGCCATAGTGACGCTTAAATTCTTCACGTACGCGATACGACCGTTTCACAAAACGTTTTCAATAAATGTTAGACAATATTCGTTATTATACACTCGTGTGCGCTGTATCTTTATTAATAACGAAATACATACGTATCAGTCAGCAAAAAAGTTGTAACTCGATATATTTATTGACCACGTTTAAGCCGATTGCCCTTAACATGTTGATCTCACATAATTGCCTCGGGGAAATAACATCGATAACGCCTCGAGGTTTTATTATTTAAGGTTATGGCGAGAGATATTCCGAAATCATGTAATCCAGATAAACGACTCGACGGTCTCTAGCCAGCCTTGGAAGCGACTTCAGAGTTCATGCGCATTTAGACAACAAAGTACTTCACGCATGCACCTTGAGATGTGCAATCGAATTATGTTCCTAAACGTACGTTTCAATTAAAAATCTATGGCGTCGAATATTACGTTTTTTTTTTTATATATTTCCTTAAAAACAAAATCGTTTCCTGCTATACGTAGTTGCCCTTTTATCCGTCGAATACCGACCATCTCTAGGGCGCGTGGTCGAACGACAAATTTTAAAATATCCTACGCGCCGTGTACGGCTCTGCGTTAATATATAATTAGACGGAAAATCGGTGAAAGTTTTATTGGAACGAATACCGACCGGCCGATAGTGTTTATTGCGCGCTTTATTCTTAATAGATTCGCGTTCGAATGTACCGTTTGTAATACGTTAGAACGAAAATCCTAGATATTCTTGAGAATTCCCGTATAACGACGAATGGCTTTAATAGTCTGGCAATATTAAAACGCTAAACGTTATTCGTAAACAGAACCAATTGTAATACATCGCTCGCGAATGTGCAATCGAAACATTTCTGCTTTCGTAAAAAAACCGCTATTGCGGATACCCCGAACGAATTGGTTCGCTTACATTTTCCAACGTAAACGCTATAGTAATTATAGCTACGAAAAGAAAATGTCGGCACGTCAACAAATCACACGGTCATTAACGAATCTAAATGTACACACCGGTCGGTAACGGCTCGGATATAGTTGTGTCTCGATATCTATTAGAATAAAAAATTACTAAACAAAAAAATGTATACATAACGTAACGCTGTTTACTGATTACGCGCGCGAACGAAACATAATATATAGGCTAATAAATCTTTATTATTTCGCGATAATACAAGCGCTCGGACTAATTAATAAATTTAATTAATAATTCTCGTACGGCGTAAAGGTCGCGCAATTTAAATACGTAAAATTGAAGTCGATTTTAAACGATTAAATCCGAAACGAATATTAATTCCGAAATTGTGATTTAAGAACGTACGACGATAATAATGAAATGATAACGCGTTACTACTTTTCGGTAAACGATTTAGTGAATAACTCGTAGCTTATCCGCCGCTTTATCTGAAAGATAGTGTTTCATTCTATTACCGGCGAAAATAATATTTTATTTGTCCGTCGAAAAAACTCCAATTATCCGGATGGATAATTTCTACCGATACTCCGGACTTTAAACGTGCATTCGTGTGCAGTTCAATAACAAACTTGAAAACTACACGCCTCGTTATCTTCCTATACAGAATTGTGTACATATATATATATATATATATGTCGTATGTTCCTAATACGTATATTAATAGCGACTCGTAAGTGTGTATTTCTCAAGGAACGATACGAATATCGAAAATCACGTTCGTCGATCGATTACCGAAATTAGTTTAATTTATTCGCTAATCAAACATAATTATCCGTAGTGCGTTCCATTCGCGAGTGTTAAACGAATCAAAAACAAAATACGTAAATCAGTCCAAAAATTTAACGTCTCATTCGCCTTTCACTTCTATACACTTCTCTGAAATAAACATACGTTTATAAACATGACGTACGAAATAGAAACGTGGTCCGCGCTAGATTTACTACTAAAATAAACGCGGACGTCTAATATACCATTTTCGCGGTCATCTCTGTGTAGAATTAAACGAATAACGTTATAGTTATCGACATTTGTTGGTTAAAAGAAAAAAAACGATTACCACTCGCGCGATTATATAAGAATTTTAAAATCTCGATTGTTTTACTTTTAAAATAAAAATTTAATTCAAAAACTAAAAAATAATACATTTAGGCGATTAAGCGCATAATGTATACCCGGCCGAATATATATATATATACTTGTGGTACTTATATAAATAGCGAGTGTTTATCTCAAATTTACGTCGCGTACTTAAAATTAAATCGCGAATTAAAAACTTTAAACAACGGACGAATCGCCGTACTAGTGGTCAATGCCATTTGGTTACAATGAATAGAATCCCGTGTCAGAAGCCGCATTCATCCGTCACAAACGAATTTATTGACTTCGTATCGAAACGTGGGAAGTGAACGTTATATTATTTTTTTTCGTACCCGTAGGCTATGACCGCCGTATAAAATTCTTTTATCTCGTATAACAATTTAACGATATCCCTGTTTTTATATATATATATATATATATATATATAAACGTTTATATTTTAAACGAATAATACATTCACCTCGTTCTAAAAATTGTACAACTTCGTGTCACGTTAAAATATGTACCAGAGATAATTTAAAAAATTCTTCTAGCCGTAATAAAACGTTTCTTTATTTGTTTTTCTATCTCTCACGCATCCAAAATCGTTTGACCTCCGCGAGAAGATAAACACATTCCCCGATTTATTAGCGAACAATGTCAAAAAAATTATATATATATATTAGTACGTATACAATTTAAATAATGGCAACAGCGACCAAAACGGTAATGTGAAGACGACAAAAATGTGCGCGGCACACAGACCCTGAAACTGAAATAGCGCCGTTTTGTTTTTTTTTTTAAGTCCAACGAGGGGACATTACCACCGGTAAATTAACAGCCGTATTTAACCTCCCGCATTTACTCCGACAATTACAATTATATTACTACGGGTGAGACAATTATTTATTAATTACTAATTTATAGTTTTTAAACCGAAAGAAGGTGAATGATAATTTTTAATAACGCACGTATAACCGAGGTTAATAATACAATACCGAGTTTTCTAAACGTTTATTGGTATTGGCCTTCGCGAGCGCGAACATTACTATACACGTATTTCGTCCATTAAAGATGTATTTAAGACCTATTTAAGTTTTAGTTTCCTATATTTTACGTACGTTTACATAGAGTTCGATTAAACTTTGAATGTTCAAACATACAAATTACGACGTAACAATGTCGACATTAATTATTAGCCTCGATAATTTTATTTATATTTAATCTGTTTTCGAAAAACAAAAATTGGTCGATCGTGAGTATACCGGCAATTCTTTAAATCCCGCGGCTATTAATGAGCTGTTAAAAACACCGGGCGTTTTATTATTATTATTATTATTTTATAATATTGTATTATATATTATCTCCAGTCACCAAACGTTGACACCGGTCATCGAGTAATTGGTTATCGGTAATTTTTCTAACTAGTTTAACCTGTTTTGAAAAATCTACGTTTTATTTTCCTTTTAAATTCACGGTTATATATTGTTATTTTGACCTCTACAAGTACTCGTCGTTTGTTTTATAATAGCGTATAAATTCGTTATTATTTCAAAAACAAAAACATAATTTTTCGTCGCGCCGTCTGCCCTATTCGTTTTTGGTCCGTACGCGACGACTTCGACATAAAATTATATAGCGTGAGTGTGTAATCGAATCGGTGTATGTGTGTGTGTGTGTGTGTGTGTGTGTATGTATGTCGCAGGACTGAATCGTCGTGGTCGTTCTCCATGCAGTCCCTTTTTATAACAGAGGGTCTGTTGAGGCTCGTTCCTTTTATTTTTAAACAAATTACTCCGTGTCTTGGCACGTGATGACCTAGGAATAGTTCCAAACGAACCGATCGGCTGTCACATATATGTGTTCGAGGGGCTGAAATTGTTTCGTCTTTAAATAACTCTTGCGCTGATGCAGACACTAGGGTGTGGGGACATTTTACCATGCGGCCGTAGTCGGTGACCAGAATAAAAAAAAAAAAAACACATTTGAAACGCCACAGTGAACTTATGGAAAAAGATCTCGCTTGACAACCATTAGGTGATAAAAATACATTTCGTACGGGGAAATACTACTATACTTATTACTTTGTCGGGATCGTAACGCGTTTAGTAAATTCGAGATCTTTGACTTGGTTCGTTCCAAAACAAATCTTATCGATTGTTCATTCCAATTCAATTAGTGTAGCGTAACTATTCCTGAAATTATGTGTCAACGCTTGTGTGTGTGTGTATTACACCATTTAAAGAAACTTCGTGTAAACAATTAATATAGAATAATTTAACTAATCAATATTAATCGTCAAGGTCTCGTTCAGAAAATTTTATTCGGCGTCAACGATTCAAATTACGAGCTGAACGTTTTTATTTTTAACTTTAATTATAATTGTCTAATAAATCGAACACTTAATATTTACGAATTGTCAAAAAGTGATTTAGTTATGTAGAGTATACATCTGCATATATATATATATATATATGATCTGTTAAATGAGTTACGACCAGCAGACATAATCCAAATATTCGTAATATATTGTTTTATACCGTATTAAATAATAACAACCGTTTTTATTTGTTTAGTCAATAATTTACACAACACAATGATGGATATACGGTGTAAATCGATGACTGTAAGAGAATGTGTGTGCGTGTTTGTTTGTTTGTGTGTGTGTGTGTGTGTGTGTGTGTGTGTGTGTGTGTGTGTGTGTGTGTGTGTGTGTGTGTGTGTGCGTGTGTGACGGATATAGAAGTTCATTGAAGGAAAAATAATCGAAACACTCTTGTGAATGCGATTACGGAGTCGTTGAAGAGTGCTCGAGTGAAAGTGGTACAAACGTTTATTGTCTTCCAGGACACATCACAACCTTCGGTTTTAAATTTCGACGGGTCATAAACATATTTTCTTTTTACTTTTCAAAATGCCGACCACTCAAGGCCGTGGACTGTATGCACGCACACAATATATTACAATTTATAGGCATGCACGTATAATATAATAACGAAACGCCCACTCGTTGTCACGAGGAAATGCGATCGGCGCAGATGTCGAAACACATTTGAACTAGTACCTCATGTATACATATGTATATATATATATATGGCGAGAACTTTGTAAGTCGTAAAATTTGATGTTTTCAAATAACGCGTGTTTCGGTTTTTTAATTATTGACTTCGAAAAAGCGCTATTTACGCGCGAATAAACGGATCGAGCGTAAAAACAACACGCATTAATACTCCATAATAAACACCAGACGTAAAGTCGTTAGCTTATCAAATATCTACGAAAAGCTACGATTAAAACGTAAATTAACTCGCGCATAAAAGATTACGACGAGAGCCACGTTAAAACCACTTTAAAGAGTAACGTATTACGGTGCGATCCGGTTTAAAAAAATAATATAACACCTGTAATAAGATAAAGGCACGAGTACGGAACGCCAATGTCATTTTTTAAGTAACGCTATGGGAACGAATATTATTAATGTGTTTTATCTAAACTCGCTGAGCAATATCTGCCGTCAAATTGGCAAAAATATGTCACGTAATTTTCTTTTTAAAAACTCAAATATAGACTAGATAGGCCAGGGAAACCTTGTACTTTTCGAGCGTAATATTAAAAAGTAATAATTGTATCGCGATAATTAGTTCGTTAAACGTAATAAACGTAAAACGAAAACGAACTTTTAAGGACGTTTTTCGAACTTGCGCACCAATCAAAATCTATCAACTCCGAGTGACTATATAGAAACGAAAACGGTCCAATACGGTACCGCGTTAATGCACACCGACGCGTAAGTAAACCATTTTTACGTAAACGTGCGAACGCGAAATGCGAAAATTCGAAACGTTCACGCGACCTATTTGTCGTTTATTTTCGCGTACGTTTTTAGTAACTTTACGGTTGACCGTGGCCTAGTCGCTACGATACTACGAGTATACGTAAACGTATATAGGTAAATACGTTGCGTTTGTATTTAATCGGTAGGTACGTCTATTTCGGGTTAATCCGCGCGAATAAAAACGTTCAAATTTCGCTGCGCTTCAAACGGGAAACAACTCGAGCCTCAAATTACCGTTGAAAACGTAAATTCGGTGTACGGTTGTATATAATATTGTACACCGGGGCCAATTAAAACGCGTTTTGATTATTCGGGCCGTCGGTTAACGGTCAGCTTTTAAACGGCCGACGAACGCCGTTTCATTATCGTCGGGCCACCCGGTCCAGATTTCAGTGACCGAATGGCGGTGGTTTATCGCGCGAATTCAAACGATCGAGAAAACCCCCGACGGCGTTCTAGTCCCTCGGGGCGCGGCGGACATTAATGCGAATACCTTTCGCGTAATGGACACCTACATTCGTTCAACGATTCTGTTACCGGGGAGGGGGAAAAAAAGAATCACGAACAACTTTTCCCGGGGGGGGGGCGAGGGGATGGGGGTGTGGGAGGCATTACGACGCCGCGGATAATGTATTTCGCCCGTTTCCCACAATACGAATACATATAACGATTATAAATGTGTAACGATCGCGAACGACGGTTGCGACCGGTTGACTCGGACCCACTCGCGGGCACGGCCGACATTCAACGCGCCCAAAGTCGGTACGGCGCGCAACGGTCGGCGTTGTCCGGTAAGTATACGCTCGAGTTGTCGAGAAACAATAGGGTAACGTACGGCGAACGAAATACGCGTGATACGATCTGCACGTAGTAAATACTCGGGCGGTCCGTTAAGGATTCGATTACGAAACGCGTACAATTATTCGTGTACCGTGTAGCGGTGTCATCGTACTTCGACGACGACAATTCAGCCTGGACGCGTTACTGTTACACAAGTTATTACGTTGGCATCCTCGTAAGAACGTATTCGGGATAACGCCATTTTTTTTCGCCCGTCAAAATTCCGAACTACCGGCAATCGGCGTTAAACAGTTTGACCACGGGACCGATTTAAAAATCCCCCCCTCAGTCGCGCAACCCCCCCCCCATACGAGGGATTATTACGCCGATAACGTCGTTCGCCCGGTGGTTTTTTTTTTTTTTTGATAACTAATTTATCGGCTCCGTTTCGTTTAGGTCGCGGAACGTTTTCGACGAGCGGTTTTTGCGGTTTGGCGTCCGTTTACCGTTCGTTGCGCGTGTTTTTATCAAACTGCTCGCGACACAAAATAGAACGACGACGCACGTAACAAACGAAGTTTACGCGAAGAATAAAACGTCAAGGCGGCGTTGGACGGTTAGGCCAGAGGGGACGTCACGAACGGGCGGCACTAAAATCGTCGCGCAAACGCTTATGGCGTTATTAATATCAGCAGTGACAAATATTTTGATACTGGAAAAACGATTACGGGCTGGTCGAAAATTACCGTAGTAGTCCCTTTCGTTACCGACCGGCGAATGGCAGAGGGGGTGTTATATTAATTATTTGATCCGTACAAACTTTACGAAAAGTTCCTGTCGAGGTCCATCGTAGAATTTTTACGAAATTATTATTAAATACGGAGTAAGCGATAACAGACGGATGGATTTCCCGCGGCCGCCGTCGGCTGTGACCAATCGTGACCAACCGTGACCAGTCGTCGTGACCAGTCCAACCAAAAGCGAACGGGTCTAGTCCAGTCAACTAAAAAAATAGCATTTTTGTTAGTAATTCGTCGGTTTGTTCCGTGAGCGGCGCGTGTACCGGATAAATTTAACCAAATCGACGTGTTTTGCTTGTGGCCGTTCGACTCGCTCGTTTTTTTTCGGAATTATTACGTCCTTCCGTGTTTCCTTCTATTCGGCGTAAAAGTGTCTACAAATAACGTACGTAGTTTTGAATATTTGTGTTCGCGAAACGACCGTAGTACGAGTGGGAGTAACGACTTCGACACTTCGATTAAAAATAACGGCCGAAACGTCCGATATACTATTTATAAGTTTACGAAAAAACCCGACGACGAACCGCTTCGTCAGAGCTATACGCGCTTCGTTCGGCGTCTAAAACTGATACAATTACAATTACATTGCCCGTGTTGATCGAGTTAATTTTTTAACGGCGTTATTATCGTTGTTTTATTAACGTACGTAAAACGCGTATTGCCAAAAAACCACGTGAAAACAGATTCGCGAATATTACCGTCGTACGTTAGATAATTACGAAGTGTGCGCATTATGTTACGATTTTTGAGGTCGTCAAATTCGTTCGACAATATTATATTTTATGTCTACGCCTCTAATCGGTAGGCTGTGTCGTTCGTAATCTTCCAACCTACATAATACTACCGCGTAATCAAAATACCAAATCGCTATAATACATATTCGGTTTTTAGCGTTTTTTTTTTTACTCGCGAAATAAAACGGACCGCGTATTTTTCATCTTCATTATAACGGTGCCGTATTTACAAACTTTTGTTTTTTTTTTGTTTTTTTTTTTTGGTGGAGGGGAAGGTGTAGTAAAAACGAAATCGTTTTAAAATTTTATCGTACGTCGGTTTAATCAGAATTTTATAAATAGCTTTATATAAAAATAAATTCGAAAAAGTACTTCCGTTAAAATATTTCATTTGCTTCGTTATAATTTACAAAATAAACCGACCGCCTACGATTATATTGTTTAAGATTTGAGACCTTCGAGCATTTTTTGAGAGGGGAAACCCTTAACCACCACCTGCCTCCTCCCCCCGATAAATACGCCGCTACATTTTAGTGTTCGTAAATTTCCCGCGCGTTTTTTTTTTTTTTTTGTTGTTATCCGCGAAATATATTCGTTAAAATACGGCGATATTAACGTTTTCGTGTGTCGTACAACCCAAAAGTGCGTATTGTTTTTATCATCGATAAAAGTGGCGTACGACAAACAAGGAAAATAAGAATCCGAAAAACCCACACGAAAAACTCGCGTCGGCTGTACAAAACTGTGTTACGATATATTCGAACGCGAGTTACGAGCGACTAAAAATAAATCGTACAACTAGGGACAACGGCGCGATTACGTTTTGTATTACATTTTGCGGGGCTTCGAAATGAAAACTGCGAATCGTTGAAATTTCAAAACCATTTGGTGGTATCCCACACGTGTCGGATTTAAAACACGTAAAATCCGCAAGTGTACTTTAAGCTTAGTACATTTTACTCCGAATAACAACAACAGCGATGATAATAATAATAATAAATGGCCCCGTAAAGTGGGCGAACGAACGAATAGCCGTCGAAAATTATCGGGTGTTCAACGCGTAACGGACTCGTACGCCGAAATGACATCGGCGGATCTCGTTCATAACGAATACGGGGTACCGGCGAATTCCGACGGTTTTGACGGACGATAATTCCGTACCGTCGTGGTAACGCTTTCGCTACCGACTGTGCGACACGACCGTGCGCGAAGGCCTCCACCGGCGTCCGTCACATATCCGTACGAAATCCATTAAAGGGCCGGTCGGTTCGGTTAAACGCCCGCCCGACTATTATTAGCCTCCGGCCGATAAACAAATATCCCGCGAATCGATATCCGAAATACCGAATATTTAATCGCCGACGGGCAACCGACGCGGCGCCTCACTAATATACGCGGCGAATCGACGGTCGTAAATCACAGCGTCCAAGAAGCCGGTTGTCGTCCGCTAATTAACGAACAAGCCGAAACCGGTTGGCGTACTAAATTAATTATTTATAAATTGTTTATCCAGCCACCGTGTGCGCCGCGCTTACCGTCCGAATAACGATTATTGAAACCAAATTCGAAATTTTCGCTCATAACACTACCCCCCCCCTCCCCCGTTGACACGTTTTTTCGACGTGCACCCTACAATTCAACGGTTAACCGCCCGTCGCCCGGAATCTTTCGACCGCCGCCTACGCGGTCGTTCTTGTTCGTTTATCGACTTCCTTCGCCCTTTTTGACCAACCCGGAACCCCCCTGCCCCCCTGCGCGCGCTCGTCATATCCAAAGGTCGTCGCGTTTCGGATTCGATTACGAGGAAAAAGGTCGGCGCGCGAGAGTTACCAACGGCCCGCCGGTTCCTTTTCGCGTCCGTGCGACGTTGGTACGAAATTCGCCTGACCGCGACCGTTTTCGATTCGAATAACGCGAAAATTCGGGAAACGTCCGTTTGCGCGCCAAACGCGTTTCGTCGTTATTCGACTAACGTAGCGAATCGGACCCGACAACGACCGTATTTTCGGGCTATTTATAGCGACGCATCGACATTTTCCCGGACATTCGTGACGGATTCGAGGAGACGCCGCCGCGGACCATCGACGAAAGGATATCCAAACCAGACGCGACCGGTCTCGCGGGACGGAATACGCGAAAATATCGTCGGGCCGCGGGCGATACGGTCCGCCGGAATGGAAGCTCGCCCCCGTGGTGCGTATGCGTCGGCGGCTGCGACCGATTTTGTTACCGTCAAGGTGCGGGCGGCGGGCGGGCAGTGACGGAGGAGGTAAAACCGACTGCCAAGTTCACGAGCGGCGATGCGCCGAGCGCGCGCGTGCGCGTACGTACTTGCGCCGTGTAGTAGTAATGGTGGTAGTAGTAGGTAGTAGTAGTAGTAGTAGTAGTAGTAGTAGTAGTAGTATTATTATTATTATGTGTGCGTGCGTTATCGTCGCACAGAGGAGGGGATCGGACGTGTGTGTATGTGTGTGTGTGTGTGTGTGTGTGTGTGTGGGTTAGATGTGGTAGGGGCGCGACGAAGGGGAAAGAGTGACGACGAAGAGCGCACGCGCGTACCGGCCACCCGCCACCGGAGCCGCCGTCGATCTCCTCGCGCCCCCGCCAGACCCGCGGGCCGTCGGTCAGGGTTCAGAAGCCTTTTCAAGGACAAGGCCACGGGCGGCGGCGGCGGTCGGTGCGCGGAGCGCAGCCAGTCCGGCGCGAAGGCGGTGGCGGGGCGACGGGCGGGACGGGGACTCTCACACACACACACACACACACACACACACACACACACACACACACACACAC
>JAIPRN010003108.1:0-23914 GCA_025469175.1 Geopemphigus sp. TES_GeoC_2020 | reverse complement strand
GTGAGCCGACTATAGGATGTACGTACACCGTACGCTGTCGCGCTAAAAAAAAACAAATAGAACGCCGATAACCGACGGTACTTTTGACATTAATCATCAGCCGTCACGGGGAGAGTTAGACGACCGACCGATAACTGCCACCGACGATACTCGCAAGAGAATGCCGACCGATCGACCGATCATCAATAAGCGAACCGTCGGATCTCTAGAAGATCACTCACTAGCGTCGAAAATAGTTGCCGGAGGATTTGACGCGAACTAATCGTGTCCAGGCGGAACTTACGCTTTTGCGTTTGCGGCACGGTAGCGCGCGCGTGATAAACGTAAACAGAACGCACTGATACGTTCGCCATTAGCGGTAAATACGCCAGGAATATTTTTTGTAAACGTATTTAATAAATACATCGACGCCAACGGGCGGAGGCATTACACGTTCGGAACGTCCGACGCACGTAAATCGTTTCGTACGGCTTAGCGATAATTGGTGCGTAAAATTGCGAAACGAAATGAGCGTAAAACAGCTCGTGTCACAAATCGTGTTCGTAGTCCTGATGACTCGTAATGAAAAACAAAGACTCCGTGTCTACAGGAGATATTGTATAGATACATCGACGTTAGGTTATTCGACGTACAACAAAACGTTCGTTACGTCCGCTCGATCATACGTTACGGGTTACGCCAATACACTACACATGGGTGATTATCAACTGGGCCACAGATTCGACGGGGGTGTGGGGAGGAACAGTGGCGAGCATTAAAGTCGTCTACCCCTGAGCTTCGCCACGTGTTTAGCCGAGGTCCACGAAATATGGAAAATTGTAATTTTGGTGAGGGGGTATTCGGGTCTGTGAGACACAAAAAAAGACGGAGGTACCGAATATTAAAAAAACATCGGCCGTTTGAAAGTACGAAATCGTTGACGGGTCGTGGCCATCGTTTGTAAGCAACTATCTACTATTACGGTTGACAAGCATTACGGACACAAAGTGTGCGGGAATATTTATATAAACGTCAAAACTTCCTACCGGGAATTTAACGCGTCGTCCATACGCCGTCGACCTATCGCGTGTATTCGTGGACCACGACGGCAGTTGAAATTTATTTGTACATATGTTAGTATATATTAAACATAGTTTCGATTACCCGCGAAATACGCGCGTACAAGTACAGTCTATTATAGACGTGTTGCCCGCGACTACCGGATTTCGATCGACGAATAAACGAGTTTTCTCCTCGACCCTCGGTCCCGACGAAATTTAGGAACGACCAACCGCACCACAGTGTAACTCGATCGTCTCCCATCAATAACTCATCCACCAATTATTCCACCGTTCTATATTGGAATACGTTGGTTTTGTATAGGTTCGCGTTATAGGGACGGCCAATGCGAGCCTAGTAGTTATTAATATATATCGTTCCGTATTTTATTTATTTTGTACAAAATCGCAATCGGGAGTTTTTTTTTCATCATTGTTATTAACGTTATCGCAACAGGCTATACATATATTATACGCACTTTTATCGTAATATACGTTGATTACCATACGACGTAATAGTTTCTTGTTCGAGTTTTATTTTTGACTTTATATTTTCGTTTTCGAATAATACCTGACAATTACTATTTCCCGAAACCGGTAGTACATGAACCATTTTAATACAACTACTCTATTATTTTTTATGGTTTTTTTGTGTGTATATATATACATATATAATACTCATCGGCTTCATTTACATATATTTATGCGTATTTCGTAAATATATATATATATATATATATATATAAATATATGAATTTTTATTTTTATTTAATATTTTACTATAGGTTGTTAAAATGGATATAAAAATTTACAGAAATGGAGCTTTCAAAAGAAAATGAAAAAAAGAAATATTGAAATATTTAAGAAATATAAGAAGAAAAAAAGACGATATTACCAAAAACAAAAAATAACTTTCTAGACGGAACTAAACGTTTACAACTTTCCAAAGCCAATTAATACATTGACGATTTTTTAGTATAAAACGAATTCATCGTACGTTTCTAAAGAAATACCAACCGAATATGATTTACAATACACACTGAAATATACTTAAAGACCATCACCACAACCGACAAACAATATCTCGATACATCATACACGATTTTTCACCTTAACGAATTAAATATTATAACTTTTATATTCCAAAACCAGAGTAACTCTAGAATTACTCGACATTCGTAAATTGAAATAATGACAGATATTGGATTATGGCCAAAAAATATATTAAAATATGTTGATTATAAGTTTAAAAGAGACATAATACATTTACAGGAGAACGACGAAGAACTGTTAAAAGAAAAATCATTTGTACAAAATGTAGCGTTGATAAATCGACTCGTTGAGTGTCACAGTGGGATGTTTAAACGAAAACATAAAAACGGTGATTTCATTAATCGATCATCGTTATGATTTTCCCTTTCCAACGGTCACCTATATTGTTGTATATGTAAATTAATATCGTCAAATTCATCGCGTACACCACTTACAACTGAAGAATTTCATGATACGTGATGGTTTCAGGTTTTTTTTTTGGACATTTAAGTAATCTTAGCGACGAACAAATACAAGAAGCGGCTAAAAAACGTGTAGCCGTATACGAAAATGACTTGAATTATCTATTGTGTGTCGAAATAATTTGTTTTATTGAATTTATAAAATCGTCTTCTCGGTCAGCGGCAATTAGTAACGAGCATTTTATGTGTAAAACTATGATTGGAAAAAACGTAAAATCAACTTTTCCAAATGTTGAAGTCGCGCTGCGAATATATTTAGTAATTATGGTCGTCAATTCTAGCGATTGAAGCCAATTTTTAAGACTGAAACTTATAAAAATTGACTATGAACTACAATATCTGATAATCGTTTGGATTTTTTATCAATTATAAGTGACGAATTTGACTGTTAGTCATTTAAATATATTAATGAACTTTGCGAAAAAAAATAAGAGAAGTACCAGGTTTGTTAAAAAAAAACCCATTTAAAAACACGTACAGATTCATAATTGTAATTTCCATATGTAATTAACTATTAATTTGTGTTAAAAGAACGAATAAGGTTATTCGTTATATTATATTTATATTTATATTTTAACCGAACACATTTTACCACATTTGTGTGTGTGCGCGCGCGCTTGCGTAAAAAATGTACATGTGCAGTTATAGCAAATTTTTATTAGCACATTATTAATACTACACCACATTTGTACACGTTTATGTTCTACGTATTAATTTGTATTATTTTTTGAATTGATGTTTGGACAATACTCGTATCTTTCTTGTTAGCATATACATGATGCGCACACACAAAGTGGCCCAGCGAAAACGGTCACAAACGCGACGACAGCTTTCAATCTATTCGATATTGCTATTGGTTGTTCTTGCTAACGGTCGTTTTATGAATCTTTTCTTTTCTTTGAGAACAATTTTCGTTAAAAGTTAATTCCCCGATTGTCGGCGATCTTTCGAAGCTTATGAAATGCTGATTCCATTCAATAGTGGTACACTACGCGACATGGGCATAGTAAACAACGCTACAGAACGAGGTCGATTTATTTGAAAAGAATTCAAATCGTTTAAACGAAAACCATACGAACGGTCGAACTACCGCCGCAATCGAATTAAAAAGTTTTGCACGGATTTTCGCTAAAAAAAATCTGTATTTACAAAACGGCCCGTGTTAGTTTAAAATCCAATGAAACTTCCGTTTCGGATGTTTCGGCGCGATTAAAATTGAATGAAAACCGCGTTTGTTTTACGGCGCGAACGCGCAATGATTACGAGTATTTAAAAAACAAGACCGAAATACCTTCGACAAACTATTGAACAAACGCCGTGGGACGCGTTTATTGTACGTGTTATTATAAACAAATGAAGGCACGGGCGCGATTGAGCTTATATATTATAATTGTTTGTAACGCGCGGCCACATGGCGACGGTAGGTAACGAGAACGGCACGGATTTCAAAATAAATGCCAAACGAACGGTGAAATCGTAACGACCCGTAATAATAATGATAAACAACGACGAACTACGCGGCAATCGATACGTCGAATGCACGCGTGTATTAGTGGCAAAACGAAAAGTCGGGGGGGAGCAGGCGACTGGGCTCGAAAGAGTATATAATAATGCTCCGTATGGAAACGAATTTGTAATAAAAAGAAAACGATGTCGTTTTATTTTTTCAATAATAAAAACGTTTTTCATCGCGCTTTTTAGCGATCGCGCGTTAATAATTCGCTCTCGTTGACGTTTCGTTATTAAAATAATTTTAGGTCTCTTTTAATCTAGGGCAGGGTCATTGTTAAACGACAAAACTAACCCTAGTTACATTAACCTCTAGAGACACCACGCGATACCATTGTCGCCTTTTTGTTGTAAATAAACAGTTTATCTTTTTTTTTATTATTATTACTATTGCGACAAACAACGGTACTGGCATGTATTAAAAACTACCATTGTACAACCGTATAGACCGAACATTTTTTATGCGAACTTTTCAAATTACCAGGGGAGTAATGGTTTTGCCGGAAATGGACGTACTTTAATTCGTTTCCATTGGTACACGTACTAGATTTCCGCATGTTCGTTTGCACACGGAAACTGATTTGTCGGTATTATTATATTAGACGATTAGCAGCCCCGATTTGAAAATATTTTTGAAAATACGCCGTAATAGGACGATAGGGTCAGAAAGTAACTAAAGGTAAAGAAACGAGCGTTCGATGGGCCGGAAGAACGCGTGTACGCTTTTATTCGAAATCATTACGTTTTTTTGAAAAAATCGAAAATTAACTCGTTCGCGACGGAAACACGTCTTTCCGAGAGTACAGCGCATTCGAAAAAACGCGAACATCGAATAGCGTTGTAAACATTTCCGTAAGGAAAAACGTAACCTACATATTTCGTCGGCACACCGCGCAGAAAAGTTAAGAACAATCGGTTGTATTTCCCACAAAGGCCACTAGGTACTAGGTCATCTGGTCACGTCGGTTCCCCGAAACCCCGTCATCGTCCTTTGTCCGCGACCACACACCGACGTTTTCCG
Source organism: Geopemphigus sp. TES_GeoC_2020 (assembly GCA_025469175.1). Lineage (NCBI taxonomy): Eukaryota > Metazoa > Arthropoda > Insecta > Hemiptera > Aphididae > Geopemphigus > Geopemphigus sp. TES_GeoC_2020. The sequence continues at coordinate 18,833 of JAIPRN010003108.1, read as the reverse complement.
CCGGACCGCGACCATTTCGTTACCGCACACCACGCAAGTTCGCCAACTGAGCAACGAGTTTGGCCGTAAGTTATCGTTAGACGAAGACGGTTTTTTTTGTTTCGTCATTTTGTTTATCGCGCGCGCACACACACATAATACACAATAAAAACAACCGAGTTCAAACAGCGAAACCGCACATACGAGAAAAATACTCGGCGACCGCGCGGAGAAAACGAAAAATAAAAACGCCCGCCGACGATTTGTCATTACTGTCCCGAAAGTACACGCCGACGAGGCGTCTGGAACGGCTCGCGCTGGCCGGATTTACTGCTCCATACCGTCGTAATGCGGTTTAAAGTTCGTTCGGCAATACGTATTTATCGATTCATACAACGCTGCGATTAACGTTACTCCGCTCTTCATTTCTCGTCCCACCGACTCGACGTCGCTTTGCCCCACTTGACCGCGCCCGCCCGTCTGAACCGTCACCATCGCCCCCAAACCCCGTCCGTGTATTTTTATGACGTCCAAACGGGCCGCAGTCGTCCCGCTAACGAGAGAATCGTTAAAACCACAAAACGGCATCAACACGTATCGTTTATATCGACTCGGGGGAAACGACGAGATAGGACCAATACGCGATTTGTCGACGACCTGAAGCACGCCGGAAACAGTAACGATTAATAATAATTCTTACGCACACGTACGGTGATATGATACAATGGTTTCGAGTTTCGAGGTATATTTAGAAATTAGAAGAAGACACCCACTCCACGAATACGTTTTATAAATACGGACATTTATCCTTACCGGCCATCGTGAGGGAGGAGAGGAGGGGGTATTTGGGAATTGGAAAGCGTCGGCTACGCAAACGATGTATAGTGACTCCCCTCCACCGCCCCCCTCCCGGGTCGCTTCACGTCCGTCTTAATGACGTGGCATTAACCTATTAACTGTCCGTGTGTCGGGAGAGTGTCATATTTTCTATCTCGGCTATTCCGTTTCGTTTACTTCGAAACTTCGTGTGAACTCGTGTGGGGTTACGAGCAAACAAATAAATAAATATAAAGACAAAGCAATCTCGTGCCGCTGACCTTCCCGCGTGAATATATAAAACAACAGTACGGGTATCGTCTAGTAATAATAATAATAGTAATAATACGACGACGAACACGGCTACAGGCCCGTGTCAATGATAAAAAATGAACGCGTGCTCGATAACGACAAACGTAAAATACGGCCGAAATTATCGCGTCCGATTCGTCGAAAAAATTGAAAAAAAAAGTTACGTTCGTTAAAAGAAAACGTACACCGAAAACTACGTACGTCGTTATTAACTCGCGTTTCTTTTTACCGTTGATTACTTCCAGTCGAGACGACGATATAAATAATTCCAGTGTACCACCGCCACCGATCGGGTTACACGATGCCACCGCTGATCGTCACTCCTGTTGACCACCGTTCGAGATATTTTTCGTAACGGCCATCGCCGTCCCGTACGCGCCGGCCAAATAGGTAACGTAACGCAATATGGTATTGCCGGGGCACTTAGTGTGTGTACGTTTTTTTTCGAAGCGATACGACTTCGATACTATGGTACCGTTATATTATTGAAACTCGTGTAAACGCGATTCCGACGCTCACAATCGGCCTCGACACACACACACAACGTGCGCGCACATTCATCTAGATCACGAAAACGTGTACTGATGGTTATGAAAAAACAAACCCGCGTATAAATCATATACACATGAGAAGAATGACGAGTAAATAAAACTAAACAGCTTTGACGTAATATAATGCGTTACGTTTCGTCGTTACCTACCGTTTAAAGCGTTACGTGAGTAACTGGGCAATATAATATTACGGATCGGTATTCGAAATAAATCGTCCTTGTGCGGCTCTAAATCGGCACGGGAACGTGCGCTGGCACATCTTCGATTCGTCTTTAATACCGAAATTTTCGACTACTCGATACCGACGCCGAGCGAATTACGTTCGTATTTATATAATGCCGTACAGAACACGTGAAACGAACACCGACGGGACCTCGGGTCGTCCGCCGGAGGCTTTTCACGTTCGCTAGCTAGAGTAGACAAGTATCTTTTTGGCCGTTATCGCGTTCTACGGTGGCACACACCGACCGTTTGCGCGTATAAGCCAGAAAAAATGGCGGCCTAAAACCATATTCGAAATCCGGATTTTTTGAAACGACGTGGTTGATAAATTGTTTTAATATGATGCGCGAGCGTATGTGTGTGTGTGACAAAAAAAACGTACTTGAAATGACCGAATTAAAACTGTGCGCTCTAAAAATTAGTAACACAGTCTATACATTTACCAACGTGTATCGCTTTAAACGCTACGAGGTTTTACCAGATTCGTGTATTACACGCCGACGGTAAATAAAAAACTTTGTATACGATTAAAAGCGTACTACTACCTACTTCAAATTTGACATTCATTCGTCATAAACGCGATGATATTTATTGTTCGAATATTAAAGACGTAGATATAACGGCGAATATATTTTAATAATATTGTTCAAGTTGCCGAATATTATTATCGAACTTTTTTTAATAATGATATTAATCATTTAGCATTTGCGCCGTTTATAATCATGTATGATACGATAAAGAGCAGAAGTGAAATGGTCGCGTCACAAACGTAAAAACCGTTTAGAAATAATCCGAAAAACCGCGTCGTCCGGTTGCCGAGGCCCAGGCGTCTTGAATTAACGTGAGACAAGAAACCGGCGTGACGTGCCTAAAAAAGAACAACCGCTCGTAGATCTACACAAACGAACCGAACACTGGTGGCGCCATCTGCCCGGAATACATTATATATATATATAATCGTGCCGCATGATATTCCGGGCCGTACGTAAATCGAAATAAAACTCGAAAAACGGTTATGACAATATCGACAGTAAACTGTGCCGTTGCCATTACACGTGGTTTTGAAACTATATCGCGAAGGAACGGCATAAGGTAAGACGACGAAAAGGCCGCACACCGACTGTATAACAAAATCTACAGACAAGAGTTTCCCGAATACAAACAAATATCGAGTAATTTAACGTGCGCGATAAAAATAAAAAAACCGTTCAAGCAAATATCGTCGGACCAAAACTAATGTAAAAACAAAATCGTTAAAAAAATCGATTTGGTACGTTGCAAATTCTCTAGTCTACGATTTCATTATTATTATAAATCATTTACAAGACGGAAGGTCCGGGCGATTTCAAATAACGTTTTGTCTCGAACGTTTTTAGAACAAACAAAAAAGACGCCGAATAGACAACAACATTTTGGTTACTCGTCACATTCAGCTAGCCGCGCGGTAACGACGCAACCTCAACCGCGGTCGACAAATCGTATCGACTATGTGCAACTCGCCTAATACGTTTATAGCGAAAAATGGCTGATGACGACAAGATACACACATTTGCTCCATACTATTAAGACCTCGCCAACGACGGAGCGATTTTCACGCGCGTCTGTTATCGACGGAACGCGAAATTTCGGCATATCCAATAAATAAATGGCGCGTAAAGTTGAACGCGAACGAATCACCGCTCGTACAACTAACAGTCCACGTCGAACACAAACCCACCAGCGACACTCCTATTCCATTTCCGAACAAATCTAAACGTGTACGGGTATCGTTCGACAGACGACTAACGTAGGACGATTACGCACATTCGCGCCCAAAGACGGCAGGTAAATCGAAAACACTAACGACAAGCGAAACATAGTAATAACGTACTAAATGTATCGAACCTCCCAAAATATCGGAACAAATTCGAAACTCATGGGCCTAAAAGATTACGACGAATAGATTTCTATCGACGCTGTACATAACGTCGATTTACACGCGCTTACGGTTAAACGCGAGTCACAATGGGCCGTCGAAATGTTTCTTCTTACAACTACCACCGTCCCGTCAGTACTCTTATCAACAAACTTTCTTCCGTCACACTACCCGGATACCTTTTTGGCCGCCGTCCCAAATGGTCGCGTGGTGCGTAGATACCTCGCCCGACGCCCGATCCGTAACTATATAATCGTTACTATCCGGTTTCCGGTGAAAACAAGAATTCACGTGATCGTTGGTTCCGTGTACGAAACTATACTATCCGTTCGATAAGTTCGAATAAATTTATATCTCGCACCTCTTTTCTCCTTTCTTCGCGACAACGTTAAACCGATAAAATTTATTAAGGAATCTTCGTAGAACGTGTTAAAAAATCGTTATTTATTCGGTTGGCGCAACACAGCGATAAATCTTACGGATTTTTTTTTACGCTCCTATATTTATATAAATCAAAATTAATAACTATAGGAGAACAACGAGTATCGTGTAATTTTTTTTATTTTTTTTTTGTAGCGGCCAACTCTGCGTTAACGAGTCGAGTATAATTTTTGGCAATCTAGTCGTACCATAATAACAATAATAAACATCCGACAAGGTGGTTCATCACTACAACTGGTTAGGTCCGACGTGATAAACACGTACAGTTTAATCATTCGATCTCACGTGTTCAGATTATAGTTGATGACGAATTGGTGGAACAAAAACAAAAACGAGTAGAAAACGTAAAACAAGAGTGCACGGTAGGTCTCACTAAAAACGTCTAACGGTAATTTATTCGCGTTGTTCACGATGTCATTTTTTCCTCTCGGGATTTATCTCCGCGAAATTTATAATTTTATTCCCGAAGGCGTTACTTGTATAAAGAACGTCTCTGCGGACATACCGCAGCGTGAACAAACGAAAACGTTTAATTTCGAATATTCGACGCTTTGTCGAACCGTTTTCCCGGATCGATTATTAATAATAAAACACTGACGACGACTCGGGCTGATACGCGAGACGACGATGTATATATATTTGATTTATACCGTCGTCGAGTATTATATTCAAAATGTACAGACGTGATCACGACTTTCCATTATTAGAGATGCTAAAATTGTTACACGCTAGTTTACGCCATGTTCCGGAGATAATTGAAGGGTTCGGATCGTAACAGTGTTAATTTAAAAAAAGAAACGGCGTGTACTCTCGTATTGGAGAAGGCGGAACATGTCACTAGGCGAAAATTGCACACACCGGCCGGTAGACAACGGCAATTAATGTGTGGCGTCGTATAATCAAACAGCGCGCGTTTTTTCTCTCGGAAGATTTCGGACGTGGATTACGGCGACGTCGGCCAACAATAATTATATTCGATCGCGAATTTACCCGGCCAACAACACTATACTGACGCTGTTCAATCGTATTTTCATCAACATATTCGATATTCGATATATATATATATACGATGTACAATGACAAGTACATCGTGGTCATTTACGAAATTAATATACTTTTTTCACGAACTAATATTACGTTCATTTACGCAAAAAACTGCCCATTTATTAGTACATATAAAATTATATATATATATATAACATAACGTAGTAGTAACGTTAAAGAACGACGAAACAATAGGAATTAAATACATAAATTATAAACGAGTAATTTTTAACCTAAAAATATAATCGTATTTTAAGCAATATGTATATTACGTTTAGATAATTTTTATCAACTAAATTACTTATTTATAAACAACACGGATACAATAACGATAAAGGTATATTATATAGTATTTTATTGCAAAATACTATTAATCCAATTCGCGCCCGTTCGATAAGAAATATATATTTAAGTAAACGATAAAAAGTGAAAATAATAAACGAAAAATCTACGAAAGATATTTCGGTACTAAATACGTTTTGTACTCAAAACTCGTATAATACGTTTAAAAATGTATAAACCAAACACGCGTGTCAATGTCGAAAACCGGTTTTCCTATGTAGTAGGTTTATACGTAAAAAACAAATTTAAGCGATACAAATTGTATTTCAGCTCAACATTTCAACGTCGGTCTTCTATACAATAAATACGTGAAATAAAAACAACGGATTGATTGTCGATAACACGCTATAGTGTGTACAAGTTGTATTGCTTTCCCGACGTATTTAAAATTTTGAAAAATTTCGTATTTACGTGTACGGTTTAAAACTAGACTTCGAACTTCGGAATAACATTGTCCGTATAAATGGTCAATGGCTGTAAATATAATAACTAAACATATATATACTAAATGTGTAACGGACTTCACGCGGGGTAGATTAATTTTTATAACTATGTCGAGTTCTATAAAAGCCTTTTCAAAAACTTCGACGTTGAACCTTTACATAAACATTATCGATTTACAATCCAAAATAATATATGACTTGAAACATCCCCAAAGGACTGTTGATTAAAATAAAATTACGATGCTTAGCTCAACAAATCACTTTCTGCTTTCTGAAATAAAAACGTGATTAAACTGTGTCCCCAGTACGAATTATCCGAAAAAATATTCCTTATTTGAAGAATTAGTCGTCATAAAAACCAGCACATAATCGCAAAACTACAGATTTTGGGTTTCTTCCAACTGATGACGATTAATTAACACACTCTTACTAAAACTATCGATATAACTTTTATCAAAATCCGTTCAATAGTATTGGAGACTACCTTAAGCAAACATCCAATAACGTAACTCTTAATATATATATATATGTATGTATGTATGTATGTATGTATGTATGTATGTATATATGTTACCGCCGAAACACGTAATATAATAGTGGCGATATATACTTGTGGTTCGTTACTTGATTTTGTCCTGGACTTTCCGAATTGGTAAACAAGCGGATATCTTCTTTTATCGTGTTGGTAAGGTTAGGAATGTAATAACACATTAATTCGTTTAAATATCTCTAGAATAAAATAAGGCCGTGGTGATTCGTTAAATTGTTCAAAAACGTGAAACGAAATCATTCGCGAATTACGTACGTTTTGTACGTTTTGTCTTTAAATTGTCAATGTATCCATACTTTTTGGATACACTGGTACCGTATTCACGAAATAATTCGAACAAAAGTTTAAACGCTAACATTTGTATTACGCGATATCACACAAGAGACATAATATATATATATATATATATTTCTCGTTTATCGTAATAATAAAATACTTCGTCTGCCTTCGCAATCCGCGTATGTGAGATTGGTATTAATTTTATAACGCGATTAGATTAAATTTTTTCCTTTTCAAATTGTACTATCATAATAGAAAGCTATTTATTTCCAGCCACGACAATATTCAACGCGTACGATTCAATATATCGGGAGCTATACATGTCGTGCGTCGAGCAAATAAAGGTATAATAAAACGTCAGTGTCAATTTGTTGTTCACAAAAGGTCGTTGTAGAATCTACCACCATTTTTGCCGAGAAAAACGACGAACGAGTAAACAAAAACGAAAATAAACGATAGACGAACGCGAACAGTTCACCGACGTCAAACAATTGAATTTCGTAACGTCCGGATCTCTTCTTCGTTCAAATGGAAAAAACATTCGTTGAGAGATCAATCGACTGTACCAACCGCTTCGAAACGTGTCACATACGTATCCGCGTGTTTGTCTGAACATCCTAGGGCTTTTTACGGCGTTATGTTAATACGTTTTTCGTTTTGAATATAACGAACGTATTTCGGGAACAACGTACGTATTTCCATAAAAACACATCTCCAAGCACCGGATTCGTAAACGGCAGCAATTAAGGAAATAACAAACAGCCTTTTTGTAACGTTGGCGAGTGTGTTTTTACGCGTAAATATATATATATATACATACATACGCGCATATATAGCTTAGACAACGATGTTATATATACATACACACGTGTTAAAGCTACAAGTCGGCGGACCCGGCTTACCGTTGTTTCCCCCCTCGTTCGTCACCGAACTACTACTCAACTACATATAAAATGTACGCTCCGGAAAACTTCGCCGCGACTCGGCGGTCGAGAGATATCATTGTTTTTGTAACGAAATTCGTGATATAATTATAACCCGGTACGGATCGTGTCGAAGCGCCTCTCGGCCGAGCGCAAACATAGTTTGTTCAACCGTTTTTATCTGATCCGAGAGCGCGCGCGGTTAATTAATGTTAAGAGATTTGTGCCCGGCGACCGCCGCCGCTGCCCCTGCACACCTCACTGTAACCCGTCGGGTTAGAACGTTAGTTTTCGTTTTACCGCACGAGCCTAAAGACGGCGGAACGTAACGAACAGCCGAGTAAAACACACGAGAGCGGCGCGAAAAGCGCGCGCTCACGTTCGTTCGTCGCAGTCGCGGTGTCATAATAAAATAGCGTGGAATGCTAAAAGGAAACCGCCTCCCCTTCCCACACACACACACGTTAGCACACACACACACACGTAAGCACACATACGTACACGAGCATACATGCACGCACGTACGCCCAAGATAGGAGAAACCGTCGGCGTAACCATCTGCGGCGGCGGGAAAAATTCCCTCTTAGTCGTCTCTGAGACAGACACGTCGTCTTTGTCGCGTGCTCGTGACGAATTATATTACGCGGCCATATGGTCGGGGGCCCATGTGGGCGGAACGCGGACAACCGGTTACGGGTTGCCTCCCCCCTCGGGCAATTTTGTTACCCTTATTTACTTGGGAAACCGAATGCCGCTACACAATCAGACGAAACGTACGGGAAATTTAAAATCGAAACCGAGAAGGAACACGCCGTTACGAATTCGGGCGTTTTTATGAATCGACGACCAGACATATTATTCGAGTTCGTGTCGATTTTACATTGTGCAATGCGATAACAATAAAACGACACAATCCGACGAATATATGTGTATTTATGTAGAGTAAATGTTGTTAGTTTTTGAGCCAATAAACCAATAAATATGATTAAAACTGTATTTTGAGGTAACGAAGAGAGAAAATACTGCAAAACAAGAAAACGGTATTTTAAGTCAGTTGGTAATCAGTACGTTTTAAGCAATACGATTGCGCAAACGTTATGTACAAAACCGCAAAAATCGATTTTGAATCGATGCAAAGTTGTTAGTCAATCCAACAGACGTTTAAATATACGTAATCAAAACATTATTATATATATATATATATATATGTGTGTGTGTGTGTAAATAATCTAGGTCAACGCAGAAACTTTCCTACGTTTAGAAAAAAAAATTATTTACTATCGGACGTATCGCCGATGAAGGGGAATGTTAAAGGCGTTTATTCCGACGACAAAATACGCGTATAATAATTGGGCTTATTCGAACGAGAAAATAAACTTTACATAAACTGGAACGCGGTCATAAATTGTTTCGACTAATAACGATTGACCATTTCCAGTAGACGCTCGTCGTCTAAACGTTTGCGTGCGAATCCGCATTCGCGTCGTCGACATATTCAAATACTACTCGGTCGCCGTATCGCCTGAGGTAAACAAAAAACAATTTTTAAATTCGACAACAATACTCTACGGGTTCGTACAAAAATTGGGTGAAAGCATAAAATGTAAAACGTTAGAACTTTAATGGCAACGGCCAAACAACACTAACACGTTGGCCTCGCGTGGCGGACGATGCGTCGTGAACACCGTATAATAATAATATACGGATAATATGAGAAACCAATAAGCCATAAATTACACCGGTCAGCGCGAGCGTAAAGATTTTATATTTTATTTTAAGATGAATCCGGCCAAACGCCCGGTAACGGTACAGGCTGGGAGGTGGACATGGAAGGAAAAAATACGTTACGAAGTTCATTAGGGTTAACAGAGCAAAACGTTTTTATGCGTTATGAGTCGATTGTCTTGATTAGGAGAATCGATCACGACAACACGTTTTTGTATGCGTGTATTTTTCAGATTTTTTTTTAACGTGCATAGTGGGAGGATCCACTGACCGTTGCACGGAACCAGCTCTTCACGCTGGAATCCCAATCGATAATTATCGTGCGTTTAATTTTTTTATTATATTTTCTCGTTTCGGCGAAGAGCCAATAATAATAACCTCACGTTATTGTGCAAAATGGATTTTCGACATAATTTTGAGAGAAATATACAAAACAATAAAGTAGGTTAAATTAACCGAACACAGTTTTCCACACACACACCACTACACACGTTGGGCACGGCCAACATTTTCATAACGCGTAAACAATTGCGTATAATGTAAATTCAATGATTCGATAACTCTAGATTTTTATTTTCATAACGGATATATAGAGCAATAGCATTAGGTATAATAAACAACGCGCGTCCACTATTTCAAAACACTATTGTACATATACATTTTGGAAGAAAAACATAAAGAAAACGACGACGCGAAAGTGATATTGTCACAATTCGACGGGTACGTACGCATTACGGATAGTCTGAATGAATATCGGTAAATATTTGTCGTTTGTCCTAAAAGTTCAAACGGAACTTTTTTGCGACAAAAACGTTATTATTCAATACACGTACAATAATGAAAACACCGTAATATGCGGAAATTAACGGTTTATTGTCGTAATAATCGCCGGTGAAAGATGATATACCGTACACACTCTTTCGGCGAAAAACCCTAACCGTTAATAAGTTTCTCGGCACAGTTCGAAACTAGTCGTAAAATAACCCAGGCGTCCGATTGTATTCTAGGTAACACGCCGTGCCCGAGGATTCTGTTTAAAACGTATATAAAAACACAAACAAAAGCGCATTAACACGCCACATACGTTATACAGTAACTTTACGAAACAAAAGGTCCCTTCCGGACGGTGCACTCGCGTTGAACATTCGAACTTAATAATCACACAATGACACTAAACACGTATTGTAAGAACATTACACAATTCCTACGTATTTTTACGAAAAACGGTCCACCGGTGGATTTGAAACGGTTAAGCGTTGTATAATTCCAACGTTAGGCCTTCACTAAACAGATTTAGTGTACTTATTGTTCCGAACACGTAAATAAAGGCAACGGTTAAAACGACGACAGCGACTAATAATAATAACAAGAGCGTATGTACCTGCGTACATAATATTATTATAATATCGATTAAATTTTCCACGAGTATATTGTATTACGCTTGTGGTGGTTGTTCTTATTTCATTACACGTCTAACGAACACCCGTGAAAATATAGTTTCGACCTGTTGGCAATCTAAACAATGTTTCGAGAGATGGCCGTCAGTGATAACGTTCACTGAAGTCATGACCCGGTTATGGCGAACATATAAGAAAACCCCCAGGGAATCTGGAATGTGTATTTGTGTGTGTGTGTGTGTGTCGAGGGGCACCAAAAGTTTCACGGTAGAGCATTCTACGGAACAATGGCAACGCGGAGATTACATCATTGTGAACAAGAGATGGACAGCAGAGGCGAAACGACGACGGCGACAAAGTGTAAAAAAAGAGAGCGCCGTAGCGAAGACAGTTTTTTTTTACGACCTTGTTAATCAAACAGCGCCCCGGTCGATTACAGTTCTCGTGCAAATCGATTGACACGGTTTTGTCGTTGAAACAGCAATTGAAAATTAAGTGTACGTTACGCCTCGAGCGGACGACGGTATATTCTCTGTAGGTGCGGCGCCTCATGATGCTATAGTGGCAACTTCGTTGCCACATATAAATTTGTAAAAATAACACGAGTCGTTTACGGTCTGAAACCGACAGCGAAACGAACAATATTACTTACGACCTCTACTGCTGCTCGGCGATTATACAGTTACGATTTCACGGTCAATTTTATCTGTACTCTAATGACGATAAAGCCGTTTCGTTTTTAATATATATAAATATATTCTACTTTAAAAGAGAAAAAAAATCGTTATATAAATAATGTTCAATTGATTAACGCGTAAAAAATCTATGATACAAGCGTACGCACGTAAGTACATTACCGAACTCGCGGTCGCGTATTATTAAGAACCGTTATTACGCGTTATCCGAACGATAACTGACGTTTTATTTGTCGACGTCCCGTTAATTCGCACACCCAATGAATTCGTGTACATCGTCGATTTATAATGTAATTAAAACGGAACGGACGTTGTGGGAACGAAACACGACTTCTCTGTCGTCGTTTGCGTAGGTTAGGTGTGTGTGTGTGTGTGTGTGTACACTCGTGCGCCGCACACGCTGCAACAACAATGTCAGATATTACACAACAGACGGCTAAGATATGGGCGTAAGTGTCACTCTTAGACTAAAAAACGGTAATAAGGCCGAGACAATATGATCGGTTCGGTTTAGAAAATTACGCGTACGGGTAAGGAAATCACGATCCACTCTGATCAGCGCGTGCGCACACACACACACACGACTCGTCGTCGTCCTTATTATTCGTTACCGATTTATCGGTAATTATTCCCTGGACACCTCTAAATCACGAGCGCGCGTATCATTTGTCCGTCGTCGAACAATAACTCGTGGAAACGGAAAGCGTGGACGAGAGTTGGCGCGCCCGGAGAGACGAAAACGGAAATACGGGAACGAAAGAGAGAAAAACTGACGGCGGAACGGAGAGAGAAATACCGGTCATCTCGTTAGTCCCACCGCCGGACACCGTATGAATTCCATACACGAGTTCACTAGCACCACCACCACCACCGCCACCGCCGTCGCTAAAACACCATCGGCCATCACTACCGACGGGCACGAGCAACGACAACGAACCCGGACGGGATTGTACAAACGAGATATACGCGATCGACGCGGGCCTGCCGCTGCGGCTCGTCGTCTCACTCGGCTGTTCGCGAGATAATTACCTAACCGTGTGTACTTCGGCCGCCATTTCCCCACCTCGTGACTTGCCGGTAAAAAACCATTTTTCTACCGTTTAACTCGTCTATGTTATTATAACCACTTCATAACACACACTCGGTTGAATATACGGTTATTTTACGCGGGTTGAGTGGTGGTTCTTCTCTACGCGCCTCGGACGAGCGATTTCAATTTATAAAAATGTTCCAAAAAAATTACCCCTTATACCGCGTACAATTCACGACGAACTCGTCATCGTATCGACTATTCGAATTACGGCGCGAAACGATTAGGTAACCGGTATCGTCGTTCCCCGTTAGCGAAAACCGTCACGGGAACGCCACAGAATCGGACGACACGGTCACGAAAACGAAATACGAACGTCAATAATCCTATCGCTCGTCGTCCAAGAACATTCGTGTAAGTACGTATGTGTGTGTGTGTATGTAAATACATATATACGTACGTACGTACGTACGCGCGTTTGGTCTTAAATTCGAAACCGTTTTGTACTTAATTCTCTGACGACTTGAACGTTGACGAAAAGCGTTCAACGAGTTCTTTAACCGTGAAGTGTTGCGTATAGGTCGTGTAGTTCGACGTCCATTTCTATGGTGTTAATTAACGACGTATTATTGACAGAGAAAAGCACAAGAAAAGGTTACAACGTGGTCGACAATTGAACAGTAAAATTTTGTATAAAATTCACACGAAACAATTTAGAACGAAATGTTATAAATGTTTCTTTAGACAACATGTTTTCAATGTTTAACGTGGGATCTTTCAAATCGACCCGATTATAATAATCTAGTATATATATATATTATTTGTTTCGGTAAACATTTATAAATATATATAAAACACAAAGAGTAATATACTTCGATAATCTTAGAAACTTAATATTTAATAGTACGACTACTTAAGTGTTACACACACTGATATCCAAAACGAGTTTGTGTGACAAAAACTAAATACAACAAGAGCATCTGATACATTGAATAATTTATCGCTTAAATACACATTCAAAATGTAACCGAAATGAAAAGGAAAAAACATCATTACGTGTAATTGGACGATAGACAATAAACGCTTACAAAATAACCTTAATTGATTATGTTGATAACAAACTATCACGTCTATTTACATGTTTATTTATCATTTTTCAATTTATATACGCGATTCTTATCAAAAATTTAAAAAAAGAAACGTCGTTTTATAATTAATAATAATAAATTCTATCCAACGCGGTATTTAAAGACGAAAATACGACTCGATTAAAATTATATAACTCTTAAATATCCGTTTATTATTTTATTAGATGAACTAAAGAGAGCGAATAACTAATTAAAAAACGCATAAAAACAAATATAAGGCACATAATAAGGTAGTATTTTGACGCAAATAAATTAAATTCATTTTAATATTGCCCGATAATCGGTATAATAATCGTATAAAAAAAAACACTGACATAATCTTAAAGACGTTTGGAGTTTAAGCGGTCAATTTTAAAAGTATTTTAATGTCCTATCAGTAATAACACCGATCGTTAAGGGAAGATTTTAAATCGATCGTTTTTAAAGATACGAGTTCCTCGTTGATTTTTCGTCATTTCGCCTAACATTTACAACATTTGGCGTAGGAATTTGTCAACCAAACGACGATAAATAAAAAAAGAGAAAAACCTGTCTATAGATATAATTTCGTTATAACATAAAAATAACTATGACAACCTTAAAGATTTTAAGCGACTTCACAAAAAAAAACATTAAATGTTCAAAAAGCACGCTATGTTGTATATAAATTCGTTTTATAGTTGCCATATACGGTGATATAAGAATTTTTACTCACATTTACACTTATTTCGAGATTTGCGTATTATTTTAGATAGATTTACATTTTATAGCTTATTTAAAAATCGTATCGTCCTACTGTTCCGATATTAAATAAAAAATCCACGCAATAAATCGATTTTAATTTCATTTCTCGCTTTAAAAGTAAAAACATAAGTTTATTACTCAAATAAAACGTAATAAAAATAGTGTGGCTTAAAGAGTTTACTTTCGTAAATCGCCTATTTTTTTTCGTCGAAATAGAAATACTTTAGGATTCGTTTAGTACGTTTATAATGGTTTTATTCGAAACGTCTTCGGCAATTTCGAATTTTTAAGAATCATTAGCGTCTTAATAATTTAAAATTATCTTTATCTACACGGAACTAAATTTAAATACGTGTTACACTTTATGGAATTAAATTTAACGTAAATATAATAGGTTTTATGTTATTTTGATTTTCATTCCAAACACGTTGTAAGTAAACTGAACAATTATATATATATATATATATATATATATTTATTTATTTATATAATAAAATGAAATTATTCCAAAAAATATTATGCGAACTAAGCGTTACGTAACAGTAATAAATTATCAACGTAAAAGACATAAAAGAATCAATTAATGAGAGAATGGTAAAGCGATGGAATCTATCGAGGTGCGAATAAAAAGGTGTCAAGGATGTCGAAGAGTATGGTGAATGATTTTACAGTTGATAACCAAAGATAGAGAACCGAGAAGGTATAATGAATAAGAACCGAAGATTAGGGATAGATAAAATGTGAACAAATAATAAGTAGACGACGTAGACTCCGAGGTGTGTACTCAGAATCAATAGAACACAAATTGTGAAATAATATCCGATTGACGTAGTAAAATTAATTTCAATTAGGAAACGCGATATGAAAGCCTATAAAAACGTTTGTATTAAACGAATTTAAGATATACACTCCCGTCAACCACAAGCTCTTCTTACCCGTCATAACACATTTAACGTACGTTTTAACTCGCAATCAATTTCCTTGTTTTCTTCTTTCGACAGTTCGGTAATGCGATTTAGTTTTATTTTTGTTCGCATTTTATCTTTGCATCCCCTTTTGTAATTGTCGAGACTAATCGTTAAACAAAGTTACGATAAAAAAAAACACGATTTCGAAATATACGCGCGTCTACAATTTGACGTAATTAATTCGATCGATCAGCTTATTCGAAAACGAATCGGTAAATCACGCGCAATCATTACTCACGCGACTTGCGAACATTACAACGGGCGTGACAAAACGAGAAGGACTTTTATTATTATTTTTCAAATATCTCCCGACATAATCTATCGATATTTATGCGCCGCCGTCGAAGACAACAGCGTAAATACTGCCGAGGTTGAATTACGATTGGAAGGTTAAATTATTTTCTGTAATCCTATCCCCAGGTAATACGATCGACAACTATTTCCGCCGTCAATTCTACAGACTCGAGCCCGTGCGCAAGCTTATTGTTGTGTCGATAATGTATAAGCGTGTTAATCTAACCCAAAAGGTCGCGGACTATATAAAAATCGCCAGCGATCGCAATCGGAATTCTTTCCTTAAATAATAACGATCGAGTGTATCCAAAAACCGCCGTGCGTCAATCCTCTCGCCCGTCAAACGGAACACGCACGACAACGATATACAAATTACGAGTGTATACGCACGCGCGTCCGAGACCGATTTAGTCCAAACCGTTTGGAATCTTACGATTGAAACAGTGTTCAATGTATAAGACCCGGCGAAACGAAATTATCGACATTTACTCAGCCGTTTTCCGTTTTACGTTGTCCAACTTCGTACGCAATGCAGTGAGCGCAGTACCCAAGAGGGATTTAATCAAACATTACACGACTCCTCCCCAAATAATAGACAATCATTTACCGCGTCGGTGTAACCCACCGGTACAACAAATAAGTATTACTTATTCGTCGAAAAGAGAAATAATCTCGATATTTTACTGTTTTGTAGGCAGATAGATTCATATAAACATTTGTTTCGCGAGTGATGACATTATGGGAAAATAAATTAATAATATTATACGGTATATTAGTTTATATATTATCTACTCCGTGTTAAATTTAAATTATTGTCAACTTAAAACAGCTAAATACAAAAACAAAAGTTCCAAATACAAATAGTGGCTTTCGTTTTAATTATGAATCAATGTACTACGGAACATATATAGCGTAAGCCACATTATTCTGTTATTGAAAAGATATTCATCAGATCGGACCGGTGACGGAATTTAATAGGAAATGAATATGTGTCGTTCAGCAGAAATCTACAAATTGAAAACAATACGACATACTAAAATAAACAACGTGACGAACGTATAAAGTTGGACGAAAAAACGAGCTAAATCTAAATTATTTCGGAATAGGACATAATATTTTGAACGTGTTCATCGAACAAAAAATAACGTACCGTCGGTAACTCTGTAATGAAAGAGTTCGTTCGAATTTGGGAGGAATTCGGTGAAATCGATACTGCGCTTTGCATTAACGAAATATAAATTAGTATAGTCTATAAACGTATCATTTCCGACAACCATACGACGTAACTCGAAAACGATAACTTTTCAACGAGTACAAGCCAAGGTACTAACTTATCGGGACCGCCATTTTGTATCCGTACGCCGTTTTATCAATTCGGTTTTATACGAGTAAATATATAAACGCACGTACAATGGCTGTCCGCGAACGCCATTCAGGAAAATATCATAATTCGTTTGTCCCTTATTGCAATAATCGAAATTTAACGGGTATATCGGCAAATATACGTAATTCGTACGATTACGAAATTTAATAAACAACAATACGGATATCGGTAGCTGTTTTCAAAACGTAATTGCCGGTAAACTGTACGCGGTTATTCAATTACTAAAACACTACCAGCACGTGGTTAATAAACAGTAAAAATAAATTTGTAATTTTCCCGAACAACCGAGCGAAAATTGTGCGGAGGGGCCGGATACCGAAACACGAAGAGGGGGGGATCGCCCGGTATCCCGGTAAGCCAGTACATCACAGTCTATGCGCGTACGGTAAATTTATTTTCGAACCATCGGTGATAGACAACATGCACTACGGACGATTCGAATTCCGTTTGTAACCGATCAGGAATCAACACGGACGATTACGAACGGATTTTTGCCGTCCGATAAAACGTCAACTAGATGGGTCGCCGAAACCGACATTATTTCGTCGAACACGCGATAATCCGCTCCGTTTTAAAACGGAAAAACGCGGTCCCCTAGAACGTGGAAAAAAACGCCAAGCACCCGCGCGTATAAATATTACATCCGGTAAGTGCGCAGCAGCTACCCCGTTCCAATCGTTAAACGCTATAACGCCGCGCAATATAATACGTCGTAGAATTTTTTTTTATGCCGTACTTACGAGCGTAATACATTAGTATATACACCGCTTAAATATATATATGTATATGAACGTACTTATAATATGCACGTTACACGTATACGGGGCCGACTACATAAATATAGACGGCTCCTCCTTAGGCATTTTCGTTTCCGTCTGGAATAGAACGGCGGCAGTCGGGAATATTAATCGAGGCGGCAGGGGCAGGTATGGGTAGCGTAACGCTGCGCTTTATCGCGTACGCAATACACTCGGCGTGGTGGCGCACACCCAGTGAAGGAAACCTCGACCGCGCTTGTATTACCCGCGCGCACCGTGTATTTTACCGTCGCCACCGTCGCCGTTCGTCGCTAATGGGAAAACAAAGTGTTGGCGATTACGGTTTATAGAAGCTGCTCGCTTTGCGTCCCGTGTATGTACGGTACATACGACCGTATATATATATATATATAACGTATAGGTAACCATCGATAGAGAGAAACGTCGTAAATCATGTTGTTTCGGTCGAAGACGACTTACGCGGTTAGGCCGACTGGTCCCCCACTTTCGAGCCGCCACCACCGCCGCCATCGGATGACCGACCGCCCGACCGTGACCAAAGGACTCATCCAGCGGGTAACGTGAAACGAGAGGATACGACGATGAGCGCGGGCAAAATGTTGCGCAGACGTTTTACATTAGGTGGATATACGCCACTCGTATGTATGTACGTATATTAAAGCCGCGGCGTTGTAGTATATGAAGACGACGAATATTGATCGGCAACGGTGAGGGATGGGGTAAAATTCCGATGAAAAAACTTTTGACCGGTATACATATGTAATGATATATACATATAAACCGTGGGAAACAACAACACAAACAAATTTTAATTGTAAAAGACGTAAGCATTATAACTGTGGGAATCAGTAATATATGCACATTTCAATATAA